>SOPF01014703.1:0-22921 GCA_012979155.1 Hypericum perforatum | reverse complement strand
TCCCCGACCCGTGCGGCGGCGCCACCGTCATTTGGCTACTTCCAAATATAGAGAGAGAAACAAATGTAGAGAGAGAAGGGAGCGGTAGGTTTTTAGTGGGTGGGGAGTTTTTTGAATTTGAAATTTGGGGGATCTGGACCGGGAGATGAAGGTCTACGGAGTTGCTAGTTCCTTTTTGTAATTTATACCAACGGAGGGGAAATTCTAAATTCGAAGGAAAAAAAAAGAAATATAATTTTTATTTTTTTTGTTATTCAAGACAGTCAATCTTGCCGAATCATGAATTGATATGCTCGAGAAATCATAAAAATCTTTTTGTAAAATTAAAGAGTATTAAAAATATAATTTTTTTTTAAATTTAATTCGGTCAACATTTTTCAAAGATTATTAATATCTAGTTTTGAGTTTGATAGATTTCTATTTATTTTTTCAGAGTAAGAGGATATATATATGTTTGTTCCGATTTCTCTAATTGGGGTTTTGGAAGTGTTATTCAAATTGGTCTAGTTCGAGAGTCCAGCTAAAATTCGTCTGATCTTGTTTCTACATTTTCTCTTATTTTTGTTTTCCTACTAAACCTTATTCGTAGACTTTTGTATGAATGTACTTAAACAACTTAAAGAATAATATATATTTAACATTTGATTAAAATTAGCCAGTCGAGGGTGACATTGAAGAGGTCCGAATTACTACAAGATATGAGCAGATAATTTGTCTTGGTATAACGAAAGTTTGAAGATCTATAAACTTAATTTTATCAATCATGTGATGTTTTTTGGACGATCATTAGTGGGCTTGCGATAGAAAAACATGAGTATCACAAAAATAGTAGAGACCAGACCATAAAACAACAGAAAAACCAAAACAATTAAAAGTAAAACTAACTAATTCAGGATTAGCCTGCAATTAGCTGGCAATTTGCTCTCCATCCACCTTAGCACGACCTTCTCCATCTCTTCTTGTCTTTTATCCCGATGATGAACACTTTTACACGTGGTCTCATACTTTATGACAAGTTTCTCGAGGGAGGTTGCAGCAATAGAAAGCACGTCCTCAATCATTTCGCAGACCTCTAGCCTCCCACAATATCCAGTCACCTCCAAAACCTCAAGGCACGAATGCGTGAATTCAGCGGTGCCTTTCATCTTTTCTAACTGGTAAATGAATGATGCCAAGTCAGAGATAGCGTGAGCTGTAAAACACGACGATGCCAGGAAAACTGACCTCTTCCACTGTTGGAATGCAAAAAAAGTTTGCCCCGAGTTGCTGCCAAGAGAAAATTAAAGCGCGTAAATTTACTTGCTTGGCTTCTTGCAATGTGTGTGTTAAGTGCGGTGATACTTGGAGGCTATAGCCAAGTATCCCCAAGCACTTGGAAAGTTATTCCCTCTATCAACAAAGGAATCCACACCTTGACTCCAAATTTCTGCTATACACATCGAAGGTACAAGAAGGCAAGGCGAGAAAAGAAATAAAGGAGCACACCTTGACTGCAAATTTCTTCAACCGTGGAGAAGCTTTAAGTAAAGCAATCGGCCAGAGCATGCGGACTTTAGGAATTATCAATGTTGTCACTTTCAGCTCCTCGAGCTTAGCTAACTTGGGAGGTTCTGACGGAAAGCGCCGGATTGACTGAGAGTGCATCAAGTACGTCACTGTACACGATTAAAGAAGTGTATGGAAAAAGAAAGAAGCTAAAAAAGGCTGCATGCTGATGCCACAGGAGTCATCTAACAAAATCAAGCAGGTGTGGTAGAAATGGGCTCGCAAAAGCAATTGTTCAATGAAAAAGCAAACACAAAGTTGGCTGAACATCATCGTCGTAGGGCATGTAAAATTCCAACGTCTTCAGTTAGTAGAAATAACAAAAATGCTGTAAAGGGTGTCGGACGGCCTCCTCCAGGAACCGATCAAAGTAGGAATGGGACATACACAGGTTTTCCAGCAGTGGAGTATTGCTTAAAATAAAGTCTTTATTCGAGCCGGTATACTTGAGTGAGATTAGATTAGGGGCAGAAACCTCAATCTTCAGTGACCGATCGCAATATAGTATCTCGAGGTGCTTCAAGTTGAGGGATGGCCCGGATATTTTAAGGTGTGAGCAAAGACATGCCTGCAAAGACAGCAGCTCGAGGAATGGGCAGTAAGACAACAAGGACTCGAGGGTATCACTCCAAATGCAAACATGTATGAGGGATAGTTCTTTCAGATGACAAATTCCACCAGAAAGACGTAGAGATCTTTTCAGAGAGGGGAACGTTGCTGATAGTTTTGGGCAACGACGTGCCACGACTAGTTTCAGTCTTTGCAGTCCCTTTCGGATGGCAAGTCTTATCCAGCGGTGTAAAACATTATCAAATTCTTGGCCCATACCAGCGGAGATGCTCAGATGATCGAGCTTTGGGCCTGAGAAGGATTTGAGGATGGAATCCACCCCTCGTACAAATCTTTGGATGGATCCGACACCCCATTCAGCGCGTGACAAGGCGTTGACACCACCATGGTGAAAGAGTAATTCAGTGCCAAGGCTGCATCTCCAGAGATACTTCCATCTGCGGGAAAGCACAGAGCTTTGCACCTTTTCTTTAAAGTTTAGGCGAGGCAATATATGATCAGTGATGATATCGTCGGGTAATCTGCTGAAACCATCCCCCTGGGAAGACACACGACAATGTTATATATACACACACATACCTCTTGAGGCATCAATCAGAGAGAGAAAAATAAATAAATAAATCCCTTTAACCACTCCCTCCCGCCCGCCCTATTTATGCCAAACGCCACCAGGCAATCAAGAAAGAGCGCGCAAATGTAGTAGCTCTGTGTTCAGATTTCGGTGATAACTTCGCTAATCAAGTTTCAGACTTTTGTTGCTCCCCACCCACTAAAATACCAAACGGACCAACCCAACAACAATACAAAAACAAAACACAACACAACACAACACAACACAACACAACACAACAGAGAGAGAGAATCTCACAACATTAGAACTCTTGTGCAATAGACGGGGCCTCTTCTTCTTGGGCTTCTCAGTAGAATCCAGTTCGAGGAGATACTGCTTCTTCTTCGACCTCAAGTTATACACTTTGTCCGGTGTTGGGGATCTCTCCATCTCAAATTGGGAATTTCCTTTTTTTTTATTTATTTTTTGTGGCTGGCTGGGTGCACACTGCAATATGTTATATTTACGGTTTCCATTGTCAGGTCTATTTTCCCATTGAAATCGTTAGTGGTAGGTACATTGTTTATAGACAAGTTTAATTTGATCAGTTTGCATTTCTTCGTTTTCTTATGAATTGAGCGTCATTAATTTAGTGGTTCAATGCATTTTTTAAGTGTTCCATTATCACCGCCATTAGAAATAAAATAAAAGAGTGTGGAATACAATTATTTTAGCAAGTGCACATGCTATTTTATACTTACTTATTTTTTGGATGGTTATAAATTGAGGTCATGTATGATTTATAAATTATAGTTGTTGTGGCCGTATGATTAGATGAGAGATTTAATTTGATCTGTTATTTAGAAATAAGTTTTGATCTAGTCTCCAGTAATGATAAAGAAGCCAACCATACCCGTATCGTCCAACGCCAACTATGGGTGAGCATTGGTGAATACCAACAGAAAAAAAACACAGTAGGAACCGAGGGAAAACGAGAGAGAGAGAGAGAGAAAGAAGTTCCATTTCGGGAGGACCGTCGGCACCGCCTCGCTGCCGGTTATCATGGCGGGGCACCCACACCATCGGGTCGGCCGTCCGAGGCCGCACCCTCCGATACCAGTCGCGGCCGTCAGTTTGCCGCCGTTCGCCGTCGGTTTCAAAATCCAACCGCCGGCCTCTTCTCAGATCTCGGCCACCACGGACCTCTCCGGCCAGATCGAAGGACACCACAACGTCGGCCTCCTCAAGCCGCTCCCGTTGGTGGTTGCCCCATCGCCGGCGCCGCCCGGGATCGCCGGATCGGCCATTTGGCCGCCGTCCGTTCAAAGTCAGATCCCGGCCAGATCGTTGCTCTCCGGCGGGATCCGAGCACAGCCCGAGAATGGGCTCGATGTGGCGCATCTTTTGATGTGCTCGTCGGCCGAAATCTCGCCGTCCGGCCACCACCGCCGGCCACCGCCGGCAACCTCCGGCAACCTCCGGCGACCACCGCCGGTAACCTCCGGCGACCACCGCCGGCCACCTCCGGCGACCACCTCCGGCGACCACCGGCGACTACCTCCGGCATCCTCCGGCCACCACCGTTGGCCACCATCGTCGGCCTTCTTGCCGGCCACCGCAGACCACCGCATTGGCCTCTGCGACGGTCTCCGTATCATCCGCCGCTGACTTCTGTCACGGCTATCTCGGCCTCGTTCGGAGGCATTTCTACGCTGAGCTGGCTGTCCGCCAGCTTCGCAAGTTTGGCTTGGGGAATGCAAATTCTTCCGCCAGCTTCAGGACGCGTACCTTTATTGGCCGCGTAGTGGTACCCTAAGCCAGTCACCACACTTAAACAGTTGGTGGTTGGCGAAGGGTTTGTTTCTTCAATGTACCACACCGAGTGACCCGGCTTGTGGGTTCGTTGGTGTTGGGTTTGTTTCGTTGCCCCTCCTGACTGCCAGGACTGTTGGCCAGCAGGAATTTACGGGCTTGTGAAATTTCGTTTGTAACCTTTTCTTTTCCTTTTAATAAAATGTTAATTAAGTAAAAAAAACTATGGGTGAGCATTCGGTATATAACGATCCCGAATACCAAATACCAAAAATACCAAATACCGAAAAGCGAAAAAATTCATACCGATTCCGAACCGAATTAATTTCGGTACTATGCCAAATACCGAATTAAAATTTTGGTATAATACCGAAAATACCGATAATACCAATTTTTTCCAATAAATAAATAAATGTTGTACATTACTAATCCATTCATTAACGAATAACGAGACATCAACTTACTTCTTTAATCTTACGCTAACTCAATCAATTTAATTAATTAAATTAAAAACCCTAGTTTATTTTTAAAATCTAAAACTTAATTAACAATAATGAGAGACAAGAAGTAGTAATCTTCCTAAGAAGGTAATCGCCATGGTGGTGGGATGGTGGATGCTGGTGAAAGTGTCTGCAATTCAAAGGGGAAGAGGAAAAGAGGGGGCAGGAAAGAAGAGACGTACGTGGGTAGAGAAGAGGGGAAAGGGGTGGGGACAGAGACTGGAACGGGGGATTTTAATTGGGGACGGTGGCCTACTTATATTTCATTACCCGGCAAAATTACAATTTAGTATTTCAGAAGTTTTGGTATTACTAAATAATATCGGTATATATCGAAATTATACCGAATATCTAAATTCACTAAAATTTCTCAAAATTTGATATCTATTAAAATTCTGTAAACCAAAATATCGAAAACAGAAAAAAAATACAAAAAATCTCGAATACCAAATACAAAATACTCATCCTTAATGTGGACGAGATGTCACCAATGCAAGACTCTTCCAAGTGTGTGTACATTCTGCTCAAATGGAAAAAAAACAAAAGAAGAGAGGGGAGATTTCTGGTCCCGTTTCTTTTTTATGGAAGGCACCTTGGTCCCGTGATCAAAAAGGAAAGACTATATAACTTTTTGTTGGAAGGGCCTGGAGCGAGAGATTATTGGACCTAGAAACAAACATCATATGGTGCATGCATTCCAGGTGGGCCAAACGGGCACGAAGCCATATTACAGAATTTTCAAGCTTCAGTTATTTTATATACATATACACCTAACCGTTCATTTATTCCATTCGAGCCAGTACATAATTTTGTTTTGGTGTGTGAATCGCGACACGATGATTGGAATAACATATAGGTTTTTCATAAATGGAAGCTTTGCACCTTTTCTTTAAAGTTTAGGCGGTGCAATATATGATATCGTCGGGTAGCTTTTTTTTTTTTTAAATAAGAAATTGGGGGGATCTGGACCGGGAGATGAAGGTCTATGGAGTTGCGAGTTCCTTTTTGTAATTTATACCTACGGAGGGGAACTTCTAAAAGTTGAAAGAAAAAAACGAAATATAATTTTTATTTTTTTGTTATTGAAGACAATCAATCTCGCCGAATCGTAAATTGATATGCTCGAGAAATCATAAAAATCTTTTTGTAAAATTAAAGAGTATTAAAAATATAATTTTTTAAATTTAAATCGGTCAACATTTTTCAAAGACAATAAATATTTACTTTTAAGTTTGTTAGATTTCTATTTCAAATTGGCCCAGTTCGAAAATTTTAGCCAAAATTCGTCTGATTTGTTTCTACATTTTCTCTTATTTTTCATTTTCCTACTAAACCTTATTCGCATTTTGCAACAATAACTTTGGATTATGTCCTAGTAGACTTTAGTATGAATGTTAAACAACTCAAATAATAATATCCACTTAAAATTTGATTAATAAAAGTTGAAGAGAATAAGAAAAGCACAAGCTTGTGGATTGGATTCCTCAAAATCGGAGTGGGGATAGCAATTTCCCCAAATCTCTTCGGTTCAATTCCTAAACCATGATTGAAATGACGTCACCGCATTTTCTTCGTCCAGTCTCCTACTCTCTTCGGCCTCCAAATAACAAAAACCAATAAAAAAAAAATAAAAAAACCAACCCAGATCTCCTCTCCGATCGATCCCGAAACCCTAATTTTGTATTGATCACTGAAATTGGGAAAACTCGACTCCTCCAATGGTGGTCTGCAAATGTCGCAAGGTAAAATAACGAAAGAACCGGGAAAACCTAATTTTGTATCTTAATTTGACCGTTTGATTTCCTAGAATTGCTACATTTGGGGATCTGATCCGATGTGATTCGTATCGAGGGAGCCAACTCCATGGGGATCTTCTTTGTTATTTTTTTTTTGGTTATGAAATGTTTGAACCTGCGAGTTTCGTGTACTTAGGGATTTGAGTGAATCGTGGAAGTTTTACCTGCGGATCGTGATTTGATCCGAGCTGGAATTGCATTTCGGTTTTTGTGATTCCTCGAGCTCGATATCTCAGTGATCGGTTTGTAGCTGTTAGGTGATCCGATCGATAGTGTAGTATCAATCCCGGGGTAGAAATCTATGTTTCCGCTGCAGCATTGCTTAATTGCGGCTCATAGAGGGTTTTGTAACTGACTAGGTTGTCGTTAGCGATGGATTCGCTTGCGATAAATCTGCTGGAATTGGTTTCGGCAGAGGTTGGTTCATTGATCTGAAATTTTGTTGTGCTGTTTCAGGCTACGAAGTTGTATTGCTTTGTGCATAAGGTTCCTGTCTGCGGGGAATGTATTTGCTTTCCGGAGCATCAGATCTGTGTGGTAACTTCGTTAATTCTTCCCATTTTTGATTGCGAAACTGGATTTTGTGACCTAGTTTGTTCTGCACGTTATTCAGTTATTATAACTGTGCCATAAAAAGGAAAAACTCGCTGCCATAGGGTGGGTCTAGATTGTATGCAAAACAGGACCATGCCTCTGTTAAGCCATGGAGAGATGGCACAGTGACAATTAATTATACGGCCTTGAATTTTTCAAAGGCCGGACTGTTGTTTGGCTCTTGAGATGCATTACAGTTATGTAATACCATAGGTGGAATATATAAATGTGTAGTCCGATGCATATCCATTGCTATTAATCAAAAAATGGTTGTTTCTTGTCATCGGTTTAGGTACGGACTTATTCTGAGTGGGTGATAGATGCAGAATATGATTGGCCTCCAAAATGTTGCTCGTGCGAGTCAGTTCTTGATGAGGGGTCTGGCTCACTAACCACTCGACTGGGTTGCTTGCGTGAGTGTCGGCATGGATTCATACAAGTATTTTGTTTGAACATTTTCTCTCAAATGCACTTCATAACATTTTATCCTGATGGCTTTCATTTAGATGTTATACACACCAATTGTTTGGTTTCACATATCAAAGGCTTTCCTCCTCACACCGCTCCAGCTGGATATATCTGCCCTTCTTGTTCGACACCGGTAAGGGTGTATTTTTAAGCTATTTTTACCGCTGCTTACTATGGTCTTTTCACAAATGTTCCCGTCTGCTACATTTGTATTCATGCACATACTGTGGTGCTCTTAAGTTGCAGTTAACAGAAAAGAGATGATCCTTATGTTTTTATCATTCTTAGGGAAAATTGAAGGAACTGAAAGTTGGATGCAGAATCTGCCCTTTGAACATTCAGTTTCTGTGATTTTTTTAAATTAAATTGCTTTGTGGGGAAAAAAATTTGCACATCTGTGATAATACTGGGAAGGGTGTCCAGAAACATATGAATATTATAAGATGGATGTTCCATTGGCAAGTGGCGTGTGCCTAATAGATTCTTTGGGCCTTGGGAATGGGAAGTGTCTAATCGATATTATTTTGGTGATCCCTTGGATTGAATCCCTGTTGCCGAATTTGGTTGTATTCTTTGTTTGAGAGGGGAAGTACAAATGAATGAGTTGATATTTTATACTAGTTAGCCACAGTCTATCTTCTCTCATTTAGCTTGTGTTTTCATGGTGCTTTTGTTGGCAGATATGGCCTCCAAAGACTGTTAAGGATTCTGGCTCTCGTCTTCATTCAAAGCTCAAGGAAGCAATCTTGCAGGTCAGGTTCATGATGAGGTTTATGTTGTTTCATCTCACTGTAATTAGCATTCAATTGCAAACAAATATCTAGTTGATTTCTCTTAGTCTCCATTGTTAATATTTGGAAGCATTACTTCAAGAACATTTGACCGATTGTATTTGAACTCAGCTGCCACTTTACTGTACATTAGTTTCAAATTTAATATATTTTAGGAATTTTGATTATTGTAATTGGTTGCATATCAAGGAATGTTTTTTACATAGGCCAGCATTTTACCCTTCACCCAGATATATTTTTGCCTACCACATTAACTTCTACCTTAACAAACAGAGCACGAGTGATTTCGTGACTGCAGGTTAATAAACAGAATCAAGTTAGGAATCAACATTCTAAGGTTCCCAGGCGTCACATTTTGTGTTGTACTCAAAAAAGGAAAAAAAAATAATATTGGTTTTCGATAGTTAACAATCAGGTGCTGCTGAGACGTGAATAAACAGAATCAAGTTAGGAATCACATTCTAAGGTTCCCAGACGTCGCTTTTGTGTTCTACTCAAAAAAGGAAAAAAAATATTTGTTTTGAATCGTTTACAAGCAAGTGTGAAACATGGTCCTAGACTATTTTTTATATAATGCAGGGACTCAATTTCTTCTTTGAATGAGGATCTTGATTTTCAACATTAGCACTGGGAAACTGATGGTCAATTCTCTCACATGGGCTATTTGATGAATGCTGATAGTCAATTCTCTTATTTGCTTTAGTTATGGCAGAGAAATATAGCTGTTCAAGCAATGCAACTTTAGTTAGAGCTGAAAATATCAGTCTTCTTCTCATACGCTTAGATTTTTGGTTTATGCTTTTTGTGATGCAGACTGGTTTAGAGAAGAATTTGTTTGGAAATCATCCAGTTTCTTTACCAGCACCCCCTCCTGCATTTGCGTCAGAACCACTTGTTACCATTCCTTCCTCGACGGATGGATACACGGCCTCAATGGATGCAGGGCCTTCTAGAAGTGCAGTACCAGACATTGTGGAGATTGAAAGCACAATGGAAAATTATATGAAAACCTCAATCCCTAATGTAAGAGTTATTTCCATTTATTGTTTTGGACCATCCAACTTCCCTATTCGCTACTAATGGCATTTTACACGAAAGATTTTAATTTTCTTCTTCTTTTCATTCCCCTTCCTCTCATGGAATGCAAACCAGACAACCCGCAAGGTCAACTCCCATGTTGACCGGCAAGGTTCAGAAATGTCATACTATGCGGACGATGAGGACGGGAATCACAAAAAGTATACTAAAAGAGGTGAACTGATTTTTCTATATTGTCTATTGGTCATGCATGAAGCTCATTCAATGTGTGCCAGAAAAGCCTTTCAGATTGTCTAATTGTATTGTGCCTGACGTTTTTCCTAATGCATGTTCAATAAACTTGTACTTCTCCGAATGATATGAATCTAAAGTGCATTAGAGTTATCATTTGTCAGAATTTTTTCTCATGGATTTTGCTCTGTGCTTTTATAGTTCTCAGATCCGTCTCTCTGATTTAGGTCCTTTCCGGCACAAGTTCCTTCGAGCTTTGCTTCCGTTTTGGTCGAGCGCGCTCCCAACCCTACCAGTAACGGCACCCTCACGTAGTGCAAATGGAAATGATGTGATAGAAGGTCGTGCCCGGCATCAAAAGCCATCGCGAATGGATCCTAGGAAAATCTTGCTCTTCATAGCCATAATGTAAAGTTCTGCCCCATTTTTTAAATATGTTTGTGTCATAAGATTTCACAAGCCGCAGAACTATTCATTCAGGTCTGCTTTGATTGTGTGCAGGGCCTGCTTGACAACTATGGGCATATTATATTACAGGATTGCACAACGCGGTTTTGCAGGCGGTTTTGGAGACGAGCAGGTCAGTGATGAGCAGATATGACTCTCATGCGATGCTAGGTGTAAAATCTAGATGGATGGAGATGGATTTACATGAAGACTTGCAGTTGAAGGTGCACTCTTTTGCCTCTACTCTTCGTATGACTTGCCCGATGTGTGCGAAGTTGGCGTCTCCTTTGAGATTAGGAGATTGAATTGAACGAGAAGGCCGAGGGCTTTGTTTTGGGCAACTAATGGCTGCTGTTTCAGCCCTTTACCCTCGGGGCCATTTTGAAGGGTTCATTTGTAGGGAACATCGTCTCAGATCACAGGTCTTCGGCTAATTCACTGTTTCTTGTAGTTACACATTTACATTCCCTTCATAAAACGCTCTTAACCGAAGTTGAACACTGTTGATACATATATTTCTTCTATAGTTGCAACATCGATAAACTTGGTTATTGTTTGAATTGATTTGTGAATTCGATTCGATTTGTCGATAATTCAATTCAAATTCTTCCACCAAAGATGAATTAAATACGGTTTATGATTTCTACAATTCGTCCATTGACGAATACAATTTGAATTTGATTCGAGTTAAATTCGAGTTGAATTTGTTCACATTTATTATTTAATTCTAAATTTTATAAATACACCCTAAATTCTAAAAAAATACATAAATTTAAATTATTTACTAACTTTAATATTTTACTTCATTAGACCAATAAAAAAATTATAAAGAACAAATTAAATTAGTTACTACAAAACATTAATCTTTTATCTTTGATAAAAAAATCGTTAACTTTATTTTAATTCTAAATACTAACTCTAATCCTAAACAATAATTTTAATTTATATATTTTTTGTGTAAGTATGAAAGCTTTTGAATATTTTGTCAAATATTAAAAATTAAAAAAATAATTTTAATCCGGTTCGAGTTAAATTCAAATTCGATAATCTATAATTCGTCTTAGATTCGTCCATGTAAGAACTAAATATAGTTTAAAGTTTTAATAAATTCGAATTCATATTAATTCGATTGGAATTTGAACCGTGGCTAGATCTAAACATAGCCATAGTCACATAGATATGACTTATACGGATATTCTTCTATAGTTACAACGTCGACATTGATATGACTTGATATATTTCGACCGTTAGGATATTTATCATTCTTTAGATTTATGGTTGACCCTACATCTTTCACTTTATTGGATTGCCAAAACGTTATACCCAGTCCCAATTACAATACATTTCCAATGAACAAAAGAATCGAGAAGAATCATATTGTTTAGTTTGGACATTCTTTCTTATATTTTTTGAGGTAACTTCGGCCTTTCAATTGGGTTGGGCTTAATGGGCTTGCCTTCAACACATTATTTTCATCGTATCGATTGGCATTGCCGGAGTCTTGGAAAATTTGGTTAATCAAGTAAAATCTAACTTTCGACCAAAAAAAAAAAAGTAAAATCTAACTTATTCTCTGCAGTCTTGGCATGAAATTTTAGGTTGTTTAATATTTCAGAAGGATCATTTTTAAAAAAATAAACCTAGATATTTATCTAATTATTTTTTACAGTTATTTTTCTCAATGAATGTTTCCTTTATTGTCTTCCTCAGAATTTAAAACCAATAATTCACAGTTTAAATATTTTAGCATCAAATCGTATTTGTTCATGCCTCATTAGCCGTATAATTCGATGCCGTGATGTTAACAAATTGTCGAGCAGTGTTTTTTTGGGTAGAAAATTTGTTGAGTAGTTTGAATGAGCTTATTATGGCTTTTCTTGCCTCCTTCAAGGAGACAAAAAACGCGTGGTCTAATATAACTCGGCTTCAACTTATAGGTTGCTTGGATCTGTATGAGTAGACTTTAGGTTTAAATTTTACAATATAAAAGTTAAAAAAAGTTAACATTGATAAAAATAGAATCGGGGATTTCTTTTATTTGCATTACAGGAGTGAGACTACTGAACCATGGCATCTTTATTCTAAAGGATAAAGTATATGCCAATCTCATGGATGCTTAATCACTTGTTAGAAACTATTAAATATTTTGCCCTCAAAGGAAGTTATTGGGTAAGAATTACATTAACTTTGAAAAAAAAAATGCCTAAGAAATGTGTGTTGTGCGGAAACGATAAAACTAGAAAACGAGATAAATTGAATCTTAAATATTTGATATTGAAATATTAGTAGCATCGAAATGACATATTTTATACTTTCTTTTGCGAGGAAATTGTTCTAATATGATGTACATTCCATGATCTGATCCAATTTCTGTCGACATATGACGACATTATCAAGTAATCTGCAGGCAAAACATTTGCTTCTTGAGAATTGTGTCCATAAAAGTGGCGCTATCCGAACATCACGCGATTCGATCGAGTATTAGCTTATACACTAATTAATTTAGCCTTTTGATGTGATGTTTCTAAGGTTAATGGTTTCATTTTTTTGGAACATAACGTTTTTTTCCTTTTCAAAATTACTGAATATTTATCTACTATATCAATTAATCTGAGTTTTAATGGAGTCACATTTTTGAATAGAGATAAAAATTTCATTTTGTATTCTCCTTCGAACTTATCATATATGAAGAACTTGACATTTATGAATAAGCAAGGGTTCATTTTTCTAATGGGACCTCTACGTTTCATAATTATTTGTTTCTTAGCTGTTTGGCAACGTGGCACAATTGTTTTTGATGAGTGGCAATCATGGAACAATAATTTCATCAAAGCTGGATCATACAATTTAAATTAGATTGAGAGGATCAAACTCATTAAAGAGGAATACAATTTCAGTTCATATATTATGCTGGACCAAAAGAATGGATGGTTCATCTTATACTGATAACTATTTACTTTTCTTTTCTTTTGTTCGAGACCACCCGTATTCGCATGTGTATACATTGTCACCTATAAATTTTTTGGACGACGATGATTTTTTCTTAACCAATATTAAATACAATTATATTATTAAATATTTGAACTCAAAATCTTTTTATTAAATTTAATCTAACTTATTTCAACATTTATTTATGAATATGTAATGGGTTAATTTTTCTAATGGGCAAGGAACCTGGACCAAATAGATGCTACATTTAAAACTATTTGTTCCATAACTGTTTGGCATTCATGCAACATTTATTTGATTAAAGCTAGATCATACACTTTAAATTAGATTGAGAGGATCAAATATCGGATATCCATTTGTGTACTAGATCTCAATGCAGGAAGTAACCTTTAGAATTGTTTAAAAATTGCAATAAGTATGGCTTCGTTTTGCAATCTCTCTTATTCTATCTATTAATATATATGTACTAATAGAAAATATCCGAATCTGCAGTTAAGTTTTTTTTTTTTTATGTTTTCAAATATCGGATTAAAATGCTTGTTATGGTCTAAATTTAATCATCTACAGAGCTATTTATTCAAATAGTTCTTAACAATTTTCAATTCGCTATCTTTTGTTCCTTCCAATTTTCAATATCAATAGTCGGCTAGGCCAAAAAAATGGTATGACCTTTCGTATATTTTTGAATGCTTACACACATATTATTTAAATATGAAGATTGAACTACCCAATTATATCCAAACTAGACAGCTTGAAGCTTTATCAATCTGTGTAACAGGATAATTAGGTATATACTATAATTAATTAGTGTTACTTAAATAATAGGCCTAATTAATAGAGATGCTGGCCGGTAGAAGTAATTATATATAGCTTTGCGTTGAAGAGACTCAATTTATTATTCAGTTTTCGGAGGAAAAGAAAAATATAGTCATGTAGAAAATATGGGAAGGACTCTCATCAGCCAATGACAATAAAGAGACATGCCAACATCCAACAGTATTATTCTCCTGAAATAAACTTTGATTTATACAAACTAATTTTAATAATATTAGTCTGAAAGATCTCTCATTTAAATATAACAATCCATTCTAAACATTAAATATAAATTTGACTAGTCTTGTTTATTTTTTTAGTTACACAAAAAATTTAAAACTATATTTTTAGTAACAAATTATTAACCATGATTAATTTTATGACTGCTAGTATCTCTGTGAATGACTATTCGTGATGGGTCGCTTTCGTTTGTCCTCTTTGTTTTTACATGGCGAGTTTGACCACGATTTTAACTATACCCATACTCGCGTTTGGATCTGGTGCTGAGGGAGATTTTCCTCAGTATATACTGAGGGAAATATAGGCTATTGGATCAGAATAGTTTTCTAAATATTCTGATCCAATGGCCTACATTAATAAGGGTATTTTAGACTTTCGACAAAATTACTGTTCATCCACTAATAAAATTACTGTTCATCCACTAATAAAATCACTGTACACTTTCAAATAAAATTACTGTTCATTTCGTTTGGATCCGAAACAAACCACCAATACAGCCAAGATAACCAGCAATGCAGCCAACGAAACCATTAATACAACCAAACAAACCAGTAATGCAACCAATAAAACCAGTAATACAATTAACGAAACCAGTAATACAACTAAGCAAACCACTAATGCAACCAAGCAAACCAGCAATGCAAGCAAGCAAACCAGCAATGCAACCAAATAAACCAGTAATACAACTAAATAAACCAGTAATATAACAAAATAAACCAGCAACATAACTAAGCAAACCAGTAATGAAAAGAAGCAAACCAGCAATACAACCAAATAAACCAGTAATACAACAAAAAAAACCAGCAATGCAGCCAACAAAACCATCAATACAACCAAACAAACCAGTAATGTAACTAAGCAAACCAGTAATGCAACAAATAAAACCAGTAATATAACCAACGAAACTAGTAATACAACTAAATAAACCAGTAATATAACAAAATAAACCAGCAATATAACTAAGCAAACCGATAATGAAAAGAAGCAAACCAGCAATAAAACCAAATAAACCAGTAATACAACCAAAAAAACCAGCAATGCAGCCAACGAAACCATTAATACAACCAAACAAACTAGTAATGTAACTAAGCAAACCACTAATGCAACCAATAAAACCAGTAATATAACCAACGAAACCAGTAATACAACTAAATAAATCAGTAATATAACAAAATAAACCAGCAATATAACTAAGCAAACCGGTAATGAAAAGAAGCAAACCAACAATAAAATCAAATAAACCAGTAATACAACAAAAAAAAACCAGCAATGCAGCCAACGAAACCATCAATACAACCAAACAAACTAGTAATGTAACTAAGCAAACCACTAATGCAACCAATAAAACCAGTAATATAACCAACAAAACCAGTAATACAACTAAATAAACTAGTAATATAACAAAATAAACTAGCAACATAACCAAGCAAACCAGTAATGAAAAGAAGCAAACCAGCAATACAACCAAATAAACCATTAATGCAACCAATAAAACCAGTAATACAACCAACGAAACCAGTAATATAACTAAGCAAACCAGTAATACAACCAAATAAACCAGTAATACAACCAAAAAAACCAGCAATGCAGCCAACGAAACCATCAATACAACCAAGCAAACCAGCAATGCAACGAAGCAAACCAGTAAAATAACTAACGAAATGAGTAATACAACAAAATAAACCGATAATATAACCAAGCAAACCACCAATATAATTAACAAAACCAGTAATGTAACTAAAAAAACCAGTAATACAGCCAACCAAACCAGCAATGCAAAAAATAAACCAGCAATGCAAACCGAAAAAACCACTATATAGTTAGTGGATGAATAGTTAGTGGATGAATAGTAGTGGTGGATAAATTGACTTTTATACCCTCCTCAGTATATACTGAGGAAAAGCATCGTCAGCACCATTCCCACTCCCCCCATACTCTTATCATTTAAAGGAAATAAGGATATGGATCAGGTCAAGATCTAGACTTCATGTCATGGTGTAAATAGAGTTCTGACTCATCGATATCAAAATATGTTATAAAAAATATGTTAGAAAAAGAGTATATGATAATATCCAATATATATTCTCCTCCTTTGTTACTTTAACTTTTATTTAACCATCCATTTTATTTTAGTATATATATATATATATACACTTATGTAAATCTTACACTTTTATTGGTTTCCTAAAATTTTTAATACACGGTTCCTTCTTAATTTTTTTGGGATTGACAATACCTTCGTAAAATTATTGAGACTGGTCTGAAATAGTTGTCCCAGAAAAATTGAGAAGACTGTTAAAGTTGGAGATAGAATAGGTAGACAAGAAAAAGTGAGTAGAACTGTAGAAGAGGAAGAAATAAGAGCAAGTATAAAGAGTTGAGAATAATTAGAAAAGACTAGGTAGGAAAGATAGAAATATTATAGAGAGTATACAAGAAAATACATGTGGATATTTGTAATCATGGAAGTATATTGAGAAATCTGAATTACAATATATCAAATCTCTGGATGACGACATAAAAATAAAAAAAAAAGATAATTTCTAAAAAAAATGCCTAACTCAAAGATCGATAACAAGCCTAACAATTATCTCAGATAAATATCAAAATAAGGAATAATCTACTAATCTAATGATAAAATTAAACTTATACCACATAAAGTTCGGTGGATATGTAAATAAGATCCAACATCGACTAAACCAACCTTTTGGCTGATACGGGGTAAAATGAAAAGTAGTAATTATTATTATATCGCGACATGAGTTGCACATATGCCGTTAATTCTTGACGTGTTTACTATAAATATACATTTTATGCATGTTATATAATACGGGAGAGAGAATCTGAACTTCGAAATTAATACAGCTTGGTCTTCGCTAGTTAGCAAGAAACAAATATTATTAAAAAGGGTTAATTACCCTCAGGTCCCTGAACTATTGACGATTTTGTAATAGGGTCCCTGTGTAATTTGAATAAGATTTAAGGTCTCCGTGTTATAATGAAATATTACTCTCAGGTCCCTGGCTTAACCTTCGCTGACATCATCAATTTTTTTTTATTTTTTTAACACTGAATTGACCAAAATACCCTTAAGCCAAAAATAAAAAAATCCAAAAAACAAAATAAAAATTAGGGAAAAGTACAAAAAAAGTCCTGTGGTTTCACTTTTAGTCCTCCGAACCTAAATTCGTCCCGAACCTATGAAAAATTTCTTTTTCATCCCGTTTTTTTTACATTTTAGTCCCAAATCTCAAATTTTTTCAATTATTTTTATTATATCATAAATTCGTCCCGAACCTATGGAATTCCGGAAATACCCCTCACCCGCTTCCGAATTTCACCAAACGCTCAACATCAAGGTCGTAGATCTAGATCTTACGGATCCTCTCGTTTTGGAATCGCTCGATTCGGAGTATGTATGCGAAAGTTATGATTGTTCTACCGAAAGTTGATGAACTAAGCCTATCAATGCTAATACCAACCGAAATCACATGAAACTCAAAAACGCAAGGCTCAAATCACAAAACTCACAACACAAAAGTCGTAGACGAATGTGTTGCAAACCTACCCGACTTGAAATCATCTAAATCGGAGTTCACACGAAAAAGTTACACATATTTCCCCAAAAGGTAACGTGTTATGATTGATAGGCTTAGTTCGTCAACTTTCGGTAGAACAATCATAACTTTCGCATACATACTCCGAATCGAGCGATTCCAAAACGAGAGGATCCGTAAGATCTAGATCTACGACTTTGATGTTGAGCGTTTGGTGAAATTCGGAAGCGGGTGAGGGGTATTTCCGGAATTCCATAGGTTCGGGACGAATTTATGATATAATAAAAATAATTGAAAAAAATTTGAGATTTGGGACTAAAATATAAAAAAAACGGGATGAAAAAGAAATTTTTCATAGGTTTGGGACAAATTTAGGTTCGGAAGACTAAAAGTGAAACCCCATGACTTTTTTGTACTTTTTCCTAATTTTTATTTTGTTTTTTGGATTTTTTTATTTCTGGCTTAAGGGTATTTTGGTCAATTCAGTGTTAAAAAAATAAAAAAAAATTGATGATGTCAGCGAAGGTTAAGCCAGGGACCTGAGAGTAATATTTCGTTATAACACAGGGACCTTAAATCTTATTCAAATTACACAGGGACCCTATTACAAAATCGTCAATAGTTCAGAGACCTGAGGGTAATTAACCCTATTAAAAATCCAGTGATTATAGATTAGTGGTGATAGGTAGCGAACGTGTTGATCGAGGTTGTAATTTTTTCTAATTTAATAAAGTGATTCATTTATACAAATTGGAATTGGGAGATTCACTGTACTAATTAATAATGATTTTGAATTAAATGTATAGAAATTGATAGTAGCCCGGTTGGATTGTTAAACATGACCTTCTGTGGATATAAATATCATTTTTTTATAAGTAAATATCATATTCTTTACCAAACGTATACAAATCTCTGCAATTTGAGTTAAAATAAGTTCATCAAATATTTCCAAATTTTGAATTAAATATTAATATTGAACTGTTCAATCTACATGATGACCCCTAAAAAAATTCAAACTCTTGCCAACACATGGTATCAAATAGATTTGGTTTTAGTGAGCGTATTATAGTATATCATGATACTCCCATTGCTTTCACCATAATCAACTGTATATGATGAACCCCTAAAAACATTGTATATGATTGAAATAGATTTTACCTATTAATTATCTTAAAATTTTTGGCTAGACATAAATACTCCACACATATTTCAATTTTCGCCCTATAAATCAAACATGATATTAATTTCTTATTGTCGAAAACTTGAAACAACATAAGGATCAAGCTTCATTAACCAATAGTATCGAAATTCATTACAACTAAAAGGAACTCATTAGACTATACATATGGATCCATGTCATCGACAAATTAATCATTCACTTGGCTCCCCTGGGTTCTTTTAGTATTGAAGGGTTGAGCACCAGTTGCCACTGACCATAAAAAAATATACTCATTTACGAGAACCGAAGTTAGTCGTGCGGCCAACCTCAAATAATTTATTTTAAGCAGCGGCTGCTGGCACAGAGTTAGCCGAAGTTGAAACAATTGAAAATGATAATTTCTTGTTCCAAGATAAAACATTCTGAAAAGCTCAATATTTTCATATCAATGATTTCTGGACATCCAAAGAAAACGAGAAAGATAAAGATAATAATTTTTTTCTAACAAATATTTAACTTTATTATAAGTTCAAGAAATCTATTTTGAACTTTCTTCGTTAAAATTAGAATAATTAGCATATCTTAATTTTTGTTGTTAAAAAATTGATATATTCAAATAAAACAATTAGACGACACCAACATACTATTTTCGGTATGTTATGATACCTCTTTTGGAAGGTATATAATGTATTATGATACTATTAATTAATTAATACTCCTTACTAAAGATGGAATGAGAAACCGAATATATGAGCCATTCCCCTTACCAACCTACAAGAGATCGTGCTTACGCGTCTCAACAACAGTTGATGATCATTCGATCCAAAATATTCTACCACTAAACTATTTTTGTTATTACTATTTTTCTTTTACTTCCAAACCAATGAACAGTTGCTTATTAATCAAACGTAAGCGTTGCAAAGGAACCGTAAAGATAGGCAGAATCTTTGGAAGTAGACTTTGGGGCAATGATTTTTTCCGGCAGCACCCATAAAAAGACATATTTCCCTTTCTTTTATATATTTTCATCCACAAAACTAGATCAGTTTCGGGAAGTGCACTAGTTTAATGCAAGGTTAACGTGGGTAGGGACACTAAGACTTCTCGAGGGGTTTCTAATTTCGGATCTGAGTAATATTATTGATTCGAAAGCAGTTTGACAATTTGACTGACTGAAAAAGAAGGATAACTTCTTTTTACCCTTTTTTTTCATTCATAATAATTAAACCAAATTATGTAATTTTTTTACAAGTATTTGTTAATGTAGTCCTTGTCTCTTGTACTACACTGTACGTACTGCTTGATATTTGCTAGGGTTTCGCGTTAGGGCAACTACGTACATGGTGGGTATATTCCAGAGTGGCTCTCCATGGTTAGTTAAGTCCTCACATTATCACATATACAAAAAGTGCTCACATAGGGCTTTATGTGTCTAGATCATGTATGATCCATGCATCTGAACCGTTGATTCTTGAATTGATATGGGGCCCAACCAACCATATTTGACTATTTGTACTATACACTTGCATGCAAACATATCCCGCAATTATTTACAACGACTAATCATCACAATATTTCAGAGAGCTATGGAGTGTATGAATTGGTCGGGACCAATCGAATTATATCTGGCAAGACACTTTTGTTGCCTTGCAAATCTAGTTCGTTCGGGCTAGCTACTCAAGAGTGGGTCTACCCACCTAGACATATATCTGGATTGTAATTTTATCTACTTATACGTTTTAATAATAAAACTGATATACCGTTTAAAAAGTTAGGAATTAGGTTATGTGCTCACTAAAATTATTTTTTAAGAAAAATATGGGAGGCATTAAATTATTTCTAAGCTAAGTAAATTATAAATGGAGCAATAATAGAAAGAATATAATGATGGAGAGAGTGATAATAACTTTTTATTAATCACCTTCAATTCTTGTTACAAAGATGCAACCTGTATTTACAGTCAATACACTAATACTAATCTATTCAAACTACATCATGGTGAAAACCAAATAAATTACTTTTATAAAAAAATGTTATAGATTCTTAAAAAAACCAACCGATTTGTTGTTAACAATATGATAATCTTATTAATACTCACCTAAATAATAAATACATAATTCGAGTGCTACCTAAGGATAAGAAAATATTTATTTATAAGCTCTCTTAAACACTGCCTGTCGTCCTAGTTTTATATAAGATCATACCATGGAAGTATCTTTCAGCTAAGTCCAATGTGCTTTTAAGGGCCATGAAAGGACGTCGTTCGTGGGAATAAAAAGAATGTAACTTAGTGTCGGAAATTGCGATCTGATACCTTTTGACCAATTAGTTAGATGCTGAGCTGTATCGGGTGTCAAAAATAGACCTTTTTCCATATAGTTTATTTCAAGATTATTAGGAACTAGAGAGACCCTTTCGTGTGCCAATAATATAACTGCATGCTTCATATAATGAATTATCAAGCAACCGAGTAATTTTTTCAACTATGTGGGATATATATTAAAATCAAAGAAAGAAAAAGTTACATAGTCCAAAACCAACAAAATAACTTTTAAAAATATTACACGCGAGTAATGAAAAAATCCTAAATGAAATTGGTGAACTCTCTCATACAATATATACGAGGCTGTAATTGCAAAACTCTAAAAAAAACTATCATAATAAAACCGTGTGACATGAAAAAAATTCAATTCACGGCACAACATATCTTGGGGTCCTGAACCTTGCATGATGTCAAAATTTAACTTGACAAAACCGTGTGATATAAAACCTACGACAGGAAAAAAGATTCCTGAAGTATTAACGTTGCCAAAAGGCACACTCAAAATAATGCGAGTGGTTACTACCTAACTCACCGGATGCTTTGGAATGGCAAAGTTATTGCGATCTATTACAAGATGGCGCACGCATATACTCGCTTGTAAGTTATTTGAGTAATAAAGTTATTTTAATCCTTGCTTAGTCTATTCTTGCTATCACTAAATAATAATAAAAATAATAATATAGTTTAATCACACGAGTGAAGTCGTTGCGGTGGGGTTTTCCATAACATTCCCTTTCCTTGTTTTTTTCTGAGTTGATAACCCTATAAATATGTCTTCATAATCCTGTCAGTCCTCCAAGCATCGATCTGAAACAATCGAGCTTCCTATTAATTCTATTTTAAAGTAGCAGCTAGCAGTACTGATGGATCCTATTGGAACCATTTCGGAGGGGGAATGGAGCTGCCTTAGCGGAATGTACACTAGCGTGGAGGCTGACTTCATGGCGCAGTTGCTCAGGAACTGCCCGATGACCGGACCGCCCGATTCAAGCTCAAACAATGGAGCATCCTCCGGCTTCTACTGGCCTAACAATCACCCTGAGAGTGGCATTGAATTGGGTCCGAATGGAGGTCCATTCTATGATTCGCATGAGCTGGTTGGTGGAGAACTAGTCCATTTTCTCCAACCCTCGGGTGATCAGGACAGCTATTACATTGCCGACAAGCCCTGTCCAATTATGGTCACAACTGATCATGGTCCAATGTCGATGGAATTCTGTGTTTTGGATGCGAGTAAAAACGTGTCATATCTCGTGGAAGGCAACGAGAGCTCGATTCAGGAGAATGTGGAAGAGACTAGTGGCCATCATCATCAGCCAGATCATCAGGATCGGGCTAAGTTGGACTTGCAGGTGACGGAGCTCGAGGTTCGGGTGGAGGAGCCACCAGTTGGCAATGCTGCTATTCCTCGGAAGCCCAAGAAAAGGTGTATGAGTTCCTTGTTGGAAGATAATGTAAGCTTTAGCAAACTACTAATTTTTTTCTTGACATCAAAAGGACTTGCACCTCTGATTCCCAACTCTCATACTCATTTTTTT
>SOPF01014702.1:0-14873 GCA_012979155.1 Hypericum perforatum | reverse complement strand
TCTTTTGGTTGTGTTTGGTTGGTTTTGCATTGACAAGTGCGATGAATGTGCTAAGGTTGCCATTTTGAAGCGTTGGAGGTAACTTGGTGTTGGAAACCAAGGGCTAACCTCGTTACGTGATTTTATGATATGATACAGATTTTGGACATTGAGGGGTTTCGTGTGAAAGGACGTATCGGATTTGGGGAAATCTACGCTTTAAGCTCTATTTGTCTGAGTAAGAGGATAGCACATGATAAATTTGGTTTTGTTTGACATGTGTTTGTTTCAGAGCTTGATTGTGTGCGTCACATGCATATGCCATGATATGGTTGAGCATATTGGTGATTGTGTCGTGAGGCATGTGATGTTTGTGAACAGCCTCGAGCTAATTTGATATGCGTGGCATGTCCATGTGTGATGGATATGATTCTGGATCGTTGGGTCATCTGTTCTGTTAAGATATGTGTTTTGCGAGAGAAATGAATAGGCTTTCCCGTACTAACCGGGGATGTTAGTCTATGAGCTCATAGTTTTGGGGGTATCACTAGTGCACATTTGTAAGCTTTGGCCAGTTTACATTTGTACACTAGTTTCTGTTATTTGTAAACGGAGATGTGTTTGGCCATTTGGATATCCCTAGCAGTCAGAGGAAGAGGCAATACAAAACCTATTCATAGCTCTCTATATCTGTGTGTATGATGTGCGTGTTAATATTTATGTTGGGTAATAGCATTTGATGATTACGCATTTTGATTTGAGTGAAGTCGAGCATGGTTGAGTTTTGTTGCATGCATATATCAACCCTAACTAATATATTATGTTCTATTCCGTTGCTAAGTGCCTTTGGACACTTACCCCTTACTATTCTGTCTCAGGTTCTCAGAGACCTTAGTTTGTTCGAGTGTTCAGAGTTCGTGGTACCAGTCCAGCTCTTTCTCGTTCGAGGGCTACTTTTGAGGTCTTCGGATGGTGCCTTTATTCTATTATGTATAGACGCTCCGTAGTAATAGTATTTTGGAGATATTTGTGGATTTTGGTTTGTAAAATTAATTTGGTTTGATTTTAGCATGTTGATAAGACTTGAGAGATGATTTGATGTCTTTGATTTGTAAATTTGTCTTCTGCGTGGTTTGATTGTTATGAGATCATATTGAATGTTGTATGATGGTTTGAGGCTTACTAGGCCTACATTTTGTTGTTGATGTGTCGTAGGGTCTAGCGCCGGTCACCGACCTCAATTTGGGTCATGATAGAGTTGGTATCAGAGCTAAACTTAGGTTATCTTATGTGATATCTGATATGGTATTTAAGAATGCTTTAGAGCATAGGATCCATTGTGTCTTGTCCTTCTTTATCTAAGCCTATTTGTGGTGTTCTTAAAGTGTGACTTACTCTTATAGGGAAGTTATGCCTCAGAGACGTAAGAGTACTGATGCTACTATTAGGGAGCAAGGTGAAGGCTCCGAGCAGCCTAGAGAAGAGGCTACACCAGTAGAGCATACCACTGCTACTACAGCTGCTACTACTACGACTACCATGCCGACTGAGACAAGTCAACTAGCAGCTGGTACTCTTTCTTGGCATAGAGAGCAGAGTGGTGATGCGGTTGATAGGGTGATGGTGGCGATGGAAAAGTTTATTGCCATGCAGCAAAGTCAGGCAAATAAGAAGGCTGCTATGACACCTCGAGATGATTCCTTAGCAGAGTTTTTGAGGTTGGAGCCACCTACATTTTCAGGAGTACGTGATGATCCTTAGATGTTTATTAATGAGATGGAAAAGAGATGGAAGATTCTGAATTGTGATAGCAAGAGGATGGTGGAGCTTGCTGCATTCAAGTTGACTGATGAGGCAGGGATATGGTTTCAAATGATGGAATCTATTGGTTGGACTTGGAAGAAGTTCAGCGACTCTTTATTGGATCATTTCTTACCTGAGAGCCAAAGGGATGCTCGTGCTTTTGAGTTTGAGAGGTTGGTGAAGACTCCAAAGATGACTGTTACAGAGTATGACCAGAAGTTTTGCCATCTATCTCGCTATACAAAGCACTTGGTGCCTGATGAAGATAAGAAGGTGAAGCGATTTATTCGAGAACTGGATGATTCGATGTTCAAGGTGATGTACCCACGTGGATTTCAGTCCTATTCAGCAGTAGTGGATTGTGCCAGGACCTTAGAGATGCGTGATAATGAAAGAATTGCAAGGCAGAAGCAAGCTAAGGTTCAGAGGTTCGATCGACCACCACAGTATAGTTTGAACCAGAGTTTCGGACAGCAGCAACAGAGGCCGAGCTTTCAGCCAAATTTTCCGAGGGGTGGAGGTTCTTATGGAGGATCATGGAGAGGTAGTGGTCCTCGTGGTCCACAGAGTGGTCGAGGCCAATCTGGTGGTCGAGGCCAATCTGGTGGTTTGTGTGCCAGTTGTGGGAGGCAGCACCCTGGGAGACCATGTTATAGACAGACGGGAGCTTGTTTTGGGTGTGGAAAGTTGGGACATCAGATTAAAGACTGTCATGTAGCTAAGGTGAGACAGCAGGCACAGCTTAGGAGCTTATCTATTCGACCTCGAGAACATGATCAAAGTCCATCTAGTCAGAGCTATCAGGGGGAGAACCCGAGTTTGAGAGGAAAGGAGCTGATGGAGCATAATAGTGGGGGTCCGACTCGAGTATATGCTTTGACGAAGAAAGATGCTACGGCATCTAACACAGTGGCCTCAGGTATACTTCCTATAGGATTGTCACACGCTCGAGTCTTATTTGATTTGGGGTCGACACATTCATTCTTGTCACCCCAATTTGCTGAGTTTTCTGCTAGTCCACTAGTGTCATTAGGGGAGCCTTTAGAGGTGTGTACCCCTTCTGGTCATATCATTCATGTGCATTTAGTTCATAAATCATGTGTGATTATCGTAGATGGCCATGAGTTATTGGCTAATCTACATGTGTTAGACATGGATGATTTTGATGTTATTCTTGGGATGGACTGGCTATCATCGTATCATGCTACGGTGGATTGTTTTGAGAAGATTGTGAGGTTCAGGCCTAAGTGTGAATAAGAATTTGTATTTCGGGGTGATGGGATGGTTCCACCAAGGCTTATATCTTGTTTGAAGGCTTCGAGGTTATTGAGAAGAGGTTGTGAGAGTTATTTGGCAGACGTTAAAGAAGTGAATGCGGATTCTGATCAGATTACAGTTGAGAACATCCCTATTGTGAGAGAGTTTCCAGATGTCTTTCCGGATGAGTTACCAGGTTTGACACCTGAGAGAGAAATAGAGTTTTGTATTGAGTTGATGCCGGGGACACAACCAATTTCGATACTACCATATCGGATGGCGCCTGCTGAATTAAAGGAGTTAAAGGTACAGTTGCAGGATCTGTTGGACAAGGGATATATACGACCTAGTGTTTCTCCGTGGGGTGCTCCAGTATTGTTTGTTCGGAAGAAAGATGGTAGTCTGAGGTTGTGTATTGATTATCGCAAGCTGAATAAAGTGACTATTCGTAACCAGTATCCTCTTCTGCACATTGATGATCTGTTTGATCAGTTGAGAGATGCTAAATGGTTTTCGAAGATTGACTTAAGGTCAGGGTACCATCAGTTGAGAATTCAAAAGGAAGATGTGAGCAAGACAGCCTTCAGAACCAGATATGGTCACTATGAGTTCTTAGTTATGCCATTTGGTCTTACTAATGCGCCAGCTTACTTCATGGGTCTAATGAATCGGGTATTCAAGTCATTCCTGGACCAATTTGTAGTTGTGTTTATTGATGACATATTGATCTACTCGCAGACTAAGGAAGAACATGAGAAGCATCTATGGTTGGTTTTGAAGACTTTGCTGGACAATCAGTTATATGCTAAGTTGTCGAAGTGTGAGTTCTGGTTGTAGAGTGTGGCATTCCTAGGACATGTGGTGTCCAAGGATGGAGTATCAGTTGATCCAACAAAAGTAGAAGTTGTGGTGAATTGGCCAACGCCTACTAATGTTACAGAGATACGTAGTTTTCTCGGGTTGGCTGGGTATTATAGAAGATTCGTAAAAAGGTTTTCTACTTTGGCTGCTCCACTCACTCGATTGACTCAGAAGAATGCGAAGTATGTGTGAGGAGAAGATTGTGAGAAGAGTTTTCAAGAGTTGAAGCGTCTATTGACCAATGCTCCAATTTTGGCATTACCATCTTCGTTGGGCAACTATTCTGTGTATTGTGATGCTTCCAGAGTTGGATTAGGTTGTGTTTTGATGCAAGGCAAGAATGTGATAGCGTATGCATCTCGACAATTGAAGAAACATGAGCATAACTACCCGGTACATGATTTAGAGATGGCAGCAGTTGTGTTTGCACTCAAGATATGGAGGCATTATCTCTATGGTGAGAAATTTGAAGTGTTTACTGGTCATAAGAGCTTAAAGTATATTTTTGAGCAGAGAGACTTGGATATGAGGCAGAGAAGATGGATGGAACTTCTGAAAGACTACGATTGTACCATCAGTTATCATCCGGGCAAAGCTAATATGGTCGCAGATGCCTTGAGCAGAAAGTCAGCGGGTAGTTTGGCACATATATCAGTGACCCGAAGACCTTTGATTTCGAGTATTCATGAGTTATTTGACCAAGGGTTGGAATGGACTACAGATTTAAATAGAGATGAGCTAGTGTTATTGGTTGAGATTCAGTTACAACCCACGATACGTGGTCGGATTGTGGAACTACAACAAGAAGACCCTGAGATAGTGGAAATGATTGGAAAGGTTAAGAGAGGTGAATTGCCAAAGTTTAGCCTTAGTGCTAATGGTGTCTTACATTATGGTACTCGATTGGTCGTGCCTAATGTAGGAGACGTGAGGAGGGATATCATGAGTCAAGCACACAAGGCAGTATATAGTATGCATCCGGGTTCGACCAAGATGTACAACGATATGAAGAAATACTACTCGTGGAATGGTATGAAAAAGGATATCGGTGAATTTGTCGCAAAGTGCTTAACTTGTCAGCAAGTCAAGGCCGAACACCAAAGACCTTCAGGTTTGTTACAGCCATTGAGCATTCCAGAATGGAAGTGGGAGCAGATCACCATGGATTTACTCGTAGGACTTCCAACTTCACCAAAGGGGTTTGATTCGATTTGGGTCGTTGTTGATAGATTGACGAAGTCTGCACACTTTTTGCCTATCAAGAGTACTTATGATGCAGCGAAGTTTGCTCAACTGTTTATTGATCAGATTGTATGACTACATGGAGTTCCAATTTTGATAGTTTCAGATCGGGGGACACATTTTACATCTCGCTTTTGGAAGAAGTTCCAAGACTCTATGGGCACTCGGCTAGATTTGAGCACAACTTTCCATCCTCAGACAGACGGACAGTCAGAACGAACAATTTAGATATTGGAGGATATGATGCGAGCTTGTGTGATGGATTTTGGTGGAAGCTGGGAACTTTATTTTCCTTTGATGGAGTTTGCTTACAACAACAGTTATCAGTCTAGTATTCAGATGGCACCTTACGAAGCTTTGTATGGTAGGAAGTGTAGATCTCCAGTTTGTTGGGATGCTGTTGGTGAGAAGCAATAGTTGGATCTTGAGTTCATGCAGGAAATAGTTGATAAAGTTAAAGTGATTCGAGAACGCCTACGGGTAGCTCAAAGTAGACAGAAGTCGTATTCAGACAAAAGAAGAAAAGACATTGAGTTTGAAGTGGGTTCGAATGTTTTCCTCAAGGTATCACCGATGAAGTGCATTATGAGGTTTGGCAAGAAAGGCAAACTGAGTCCGAGATATGTAGGACCATTTGAGATTCTGGAACGGGTTGGTCGATTGGCTTATCGCTTGGCACTACCACCTACATTCGCAAATGTACATCCGGTGTTTCATGTTTCAATACTTCGGAAGTATCTACATGATCCCTCACATGTGCTAGATCAGCCGAATGTGGATTTTCAAGACGATCTCACCTATGAGGAGTGACCTCTACGGATAGTAGACAGACAAGTGAGAAGTCTCAGAACTAAAGACCTTCTGTTCGTGAAAGTGGAATGGCAACATCATTCTCCTGCAGAAGCTACTTGGGAATTCGAAAAAGATATGCAAGAGAAGTATCCGCATCTGTTTGAGTGACACGGTACATATTTCATTAAATTCGAGGACGAATTTTCATAAGTGCATTATGCTACATACTTGGGGGATGAGTTTTGGAAGTGTGTTTAGGTGTCCTTGGTTTCACTTTGCGAGTTGGTTCAATTTTGACCAAGTGGTCGCAAAGAATTTTTAGAGTTGCGCAAGTGTAATTGTGAATTTCTCGTGCTGAATGACCTTTGCTCACTTAAATGGCCATAACTTCTTCATTATTGCTCCAAAAATTTCAAGTGAGTACAATTTAAAAACTAGACACAATATGCTACAACTTATCCTTTACAAGTCTGGTCAGAAGTGAAGAGAAATGGGTGTAAAATTGGCTGGAAGTTACTGCCCTGTGATTGGACCAAAGAATTACTTTGACCAATCACAAAATTACCTAAGTTAAAGGCTTCTAAGTCGGTTAAAAAGGGCTGGGGGTGACTCAACTACTTACCTTACAGACTTATGAAGGAGTTGGAAGTATCTGGAAGCTCAGTTTGTAACCTACAAAACGAAACAAAGCAGATAAGAGAGAATTGGAGGAAAGAAGAAGAAGCAGGCAGGTCAAAAATATCGACTAAGTAATCTTTTTCTCCGAATCAGACCTTGAATTTTTACCAGAATATAGTACACATCTAGACCTTTCTAACGGTATATCCCACTTGTGTTTTGGATTGTGGAGTCAATGGGAAGTCGGTTTTGAAGACAGAGCATGTTTTTGGGGTGGTCAGTAAACGATGTGAAGAAGATCAGCCTTGTAAGTGGTCTTAAGCTTCGATTTGGTCTTGGATGCTTTGAAAATGTTGGTTGTACACTTCATGAGGTTTTTGGAAATGTCTTTTATGAGTGAATTGGTTGAAGTGTTTGGTCTGTACATTCTGTTGAAGTTCAGACAGTGTTGCTGAGTTCTTGGTTGAGTGAGTTGAGTGAGATAAGTTTGGTGAATTGATTCCTTGTGTAAATGAGGTTAATTGAAGGGTCTGAGGTTATGAGAATATACAGGGGATGCCATGTAAAGTGTTGTTTGAAGTGGATGTGATCTAATTTTGAGATATATATGCTAATTGTTGAAGATGAAGTGGTTGTGCTTCTCTTGTGCTTGGGTTGAGTTTGGATGTTCAAAACAGATTGTTGTGTGCACATGTGAGCATAAATGACTTGGGTACAGCATGTGTGTAGGTTGATACTTGGTTGGGAACTAAGAATTTAAAGGGTTTGGTCTTTTGGTTGTGTTTGGTTGGTTTTGCATTGACAAGTGCGATGAATGTGCTAAGGTTGCCATTTTGAAGTGTTGGAGGTAACTTGGTGTTGGAAACCAAGGGCTAACCTCGTTACGTGATTTTATGATATGATACAGATTTTGGACATTGAGGAGTTTCGTGTGGAAGGACGTATCGGATTTGGGGAAATCTACGCTTTAAGCGCTATTTGTCTGAGTAAGAGGATAGCACATGATAAATTTGGTTTTGTTTGACATGTGTTTGTTTCAGAGCTTGATTGTGTGCGTCACATGCATATGCCATGATATGGTTGAACATATTGGTGATTGTGTCGTGAGGCATGTGATGTTTGTGAACAGCCTCGAGCTGATTTGATATGTATGGCATGTCCATGTGTGATGGATATGATTCTAAACCGTTGGGTCATCTGTTCTATTAAGATATGTGTTTTGCGAGAGAAATGAATAGGCTTTCCCGTACTAACCGGGGATGTTAGTCTATGAGCTCATAGTTTTGGGGGTATCACTAGCGCACATTTGTAAGCTTTGGCCAGTTTACATTTGTACACTAGTTTCTGTTATTTGTAAACGGAGATCTGTTTGGCCATTTGGATATCCCTAGCAGTCAGAGGAAGATGCAATACAAAACCTATTCATAGCTCTCTATGTCTGTGTGTATGATGTGCGTGTTAATATTTGTGTTTGGTAATAGCATTTGATGATTACGCATTTTGATTTGAGTGAAGTCAAGCATGGTTGAGTTTTGTTGCATGCATATATCAACCCTAACTAATATATTATGTTCTATTCCCTTGCTAAGTGCCTTTGGACACTGACCCCTTACTATTCTGTCTCAGGTTCTCAGAGACCTTAGTTTGTTCGAGTGTTCAGAGTTCGTGGTACCAGTCCAGGTCTTTCTCGTTCGAGGGCTACTTTTGAGGTCTTCAGACGGTACCACTATTCTGTTATGTATAGACGCTCCGTAGTAATAGTATTTTGGAGATGTTTGTGGATTTTGGTTTGTAAAATTAATTTGGTTTGATTTTAGCATGTTGATAAGACTTGAGAGATGATTTGATGTCTTTGATTTGTAAATTTGTCTTCTGCGTGGTTTGATTGTTATGAGATCATATTGAATGTTGTATGATGGTTTGAGGCTTACTAGGCCTACATTTTGTTGTTGATGTGTCGTAGGGTCTAGCGCCGGTCACCGACCTCAATTTGGGTCATGACAAAAATAGTAATTAGCAATGCTAAGGCTTCTGCATATATGTATGACCCTTATTACATTTTTTGCTATTATACCCATATATACACAAACATACATGTATATACATAATCTACATTGCTAAATTTACAATATATATATATATAAATATAACATGTTGATTTAATTGAAACTACTATATAAAAATTACAATAAAAGAGAAGTTTGACCTTGTGGCAATTTGATCTCCACTAAATATGTATAGCGGCAAAAAATTGAAAGTTCAACTATAAAGTTCTAGCAACGACGTTGTCACCTCTAGAAATCTTTAGTAGTGATATCACTTTTTTTCACGCAATTCATTATTAGCCAAGAAAATATATTTCGCCTCTAAAAACCTATAGCGACGATGAAATTTATATTGCCGCAATATAGTTTTTTTAGGGGAAACGGTCTTCTCCGCAATATATTTTCATATGCCATATCATAATTTTTACTGCAATAGATCTCTGCGGCCATTAATCCGCCGCTAAGGTTTCCCGCTACAGCCTAAAATTCTAGTAGTGTAATAATCGAAAAGTTCCAATTGTTAAAGTATGGAATTGAGATGGAATATTCTGATATTTTAGAAATGTGGAGTAATCTTTTGTAATTTATCCAAAAACCTAATAGTCTTATGGAATAAACTAGCATTCGGGCCATAAAGCAATGAACTACCCTATTCCTTATCCCTTAACACCTCTTACAAAATCTTCTTTCCTGAAGTCAAAGAAGGCAATCTGACAATGAAAATTGTAGCGGGGAAGGACAAGGCATTAGAAGAATTACTAGAATGATTGGGTTGGGAAAACGATCAAGAGGACGAAGAGCTTACAAAAAGGGAGCAAACTGCAACCTTTGGATCTGAAGAGTGAGTTTGTTCATCATCTTAATTATGGCATAATGTAAATCATAGCATAGAGTTGAAGCCTCCTAGGATCTAATCTTGAGCCTCCTGATCCAGCAATAGCAAGCACAGGCGAAAAGAGTGCCATAGTCAATAGTACACCAACAACTTCAAATGTTGGGTATTGGACTTACGAACGAAATTAGATACGATGTTGTGCCCTTCCTACTACCCACTTACAAGAAAGTATTTAAGAGGGCATTGATAGTCAAACTGAACCTAAAATAAAAAAAGGATAGAGAGATGGGAAAAAGGAAAGTGAGTTCAAGCCAGCTTACAAAACTAACCAAGCAACCCTATATCCGAACCTTTGGAAACACTTTTTGATATTTGGTGCATGAGGTGTAGGCATCCAGGATATGTACAGAAAGATGGGTCAAAGAGTGTTTCAAGAGCAGAAAGATGGGGCATCAGGTGGCAATTTGCCTCTAAACTTTGAGGATGATAGGCAATCCTAGTCATATCCCAGGCTCCAAGCAAATAAGGCCATCCACGATAGGCAATTTGCCCCCAACTAGAGTTTATACCCTCATTCAGGAGGATGCTAGTTAGAAAAAGGATGTGGTGACAGGTAATCTTCATTTATTAACTATTGTTCATTATAAACAAATTATGTGTTAATTCCAAAATTCTGTCACTAACAGGCAAGTTCCTAGTAGCTGGTTATCTTGTGAATATCTTATTTGACTTTGCGGCTACATATTTGTTTGTTTTTGAGCACTTTGTGAAAGGCATAAACTATAAAAGAGCCTAGGGCAGAGGAAAAAGAAGTGAGATACCACTAGGCAAGACTCTAACGGTGAGCCCAATATTACAAATGTGACATCAACATTAATAATTGTTAGTTTCCTCGATCTTTTCAAATTAGTGGGATGATAAGGTTTGATGTTATATTAGGAATGGACTAGTTAGCAGAACACCACATGACAATTGACTATAGTAGGAGAGTGGTGACCTTTTATCGCCCCAAATAATATGAATTTTTATTTCAGATCAAAGTTATCAAAATTTACCTACATATCATCTTAATAATAGAGGAAAGGAAGTTAGTGCAAAATGGTGCAACGACATATTTAGCTATAGTGATAGATACTAGAACTGAACTTACACTAGAATAGATTCTCGTAGCTAACAAATTTTTGGATGTCTTTCTCATAAGCATACAAGGAGTGCCCCCTGATTGCGAAGTATAGTTTCAAATTAAACTAATTCTAGGAGCTAGATTCATTTCAAATGAACCATATCATATGACTCTAGTCGAGTTAAAGGAGTTAAAGTCATAATTAGTGGAGTTGTTAGATAAGAGTTTTATTAGGCTCAGTGTATCACCATATGAAGTGCCAGTGTTTTTTGTGAAGAAGAAGAATGGAAGCATGATAATGTACATAGGTTATTTAGAACTGAATAAACTAACTATTAAGAATTAGTATCCCTTACCAAGTATTGAAGATCTGTTCAACCAACTACGTGGAGTCCAAGTAATTTCCAAAATAGATCTTCGATCGGTCTACTATCTATCAACTAAAGATTAGAGAAGAGGATGTACCTATTACTAGCTTTTGCAAAAGGTATAAGCATTATGAGTTCTTAGTTATGTCTTTTGGATTTATAAATGCCCCCTAGCTAAGTTCAAGGATCATATGAACTATACCTTCAGGCCATACTTGGATAAGTGCGTAGTAGTTTTTATGGATGATATTTTGGTACACTTACTAGTAAAGAAGAACATGAAAAATACCTCAGAGTAGTAGTACAGATACTTCGTGAGGAGCAGCTATATGATAAATTTAAGAAGTATGAGTTTTGGCTTGAGAAGGTGGCTTTCTTAGGATATGTCATATCAGAAGAAATGATATTTATATACTCTAGCAAAATTGAGGTAGTAGTAAATTGGAAACAACTAGATAATGTTGCAGGCATTAGAAATTTTTTGGGTTTGGCAGGCTACTATTGATGATTTGTAGAGGGGTTCTCTAATATAGCACTGTTGTTGACCATATTAACTGAAAAACAAGCAAAGTTTGTATGGGGAGATGAGTGTGAACAAAGCTTTCAAGAATTGATGAATAGGTTAGTATCTACTCCCGTACTAGTATAACCAAGTGAGGAAAAGGATTATATCATTTATAGTGATGCCTCAAGGAATAGATTGGTCCATGCTTATGCAAAGTGATACGGTTGTTGCATATGCATCCATGCAATTGAAAATCTATGAGAATAATTACCCAATATATGACCTAGTATATGCTTAAAGTCTAGAGGCACTATCTCTACAGGGTGCATTATAAAGTGTACATGGATCACAAGAGTCTCAAGTACATTTTTACACAGAAGAAACTAAATATGAGACAATATAGGTGGCTAGAATTAATCAAGAACAACATTAGGATTCACTAACACCCAGAGAAAGCTAATATGGTCGTCAATGACTTGAGTAGGAAGGGTCAACAGTCAAATAGAATACACGACTTAATGACTCAAGACAATTTAGTGCAAGAAAAGAAAAATCTCGAGCTAGAGGATGGTAGAGGTTTAGTGCAAATATTAACTAGTTTGGAACTTAAGCCTACCCTACGAATACAACTAGGTAAAGGAGAACAGTAGGATGCCATGCTATCTCCTCTTCGACACAAAGCTAAATAAGGAGAAACTGAGAATCTTTATTTAGGAGCTGTTGGATACCTTTACTACTAAAATAGATTGTGTGTACTTGCGACCAAGGAACTCAAGAACAAAATACTGGATGAGGCACAAATAACTCACTATATAGGACACCTTAGAAGAACCAAAATATACCAAGACATTAAGCTTAACTTTTTATGGCTCAAAAAGAAAAAAGAAATAGCAGATTATGTGGCAAGTTATATGGTCCATTAGTTAGTCAAAATAGAACATCAATGACATGTAGGCAACCTACAACTATCAAAGATTTCGCAATGGAAGTGCGAAAGAATAACCATGGACTTTGTAACTAAACTTCGAAAGAATGTAAAAGTGAAGGATGCTAGCTCGGTAGTAGCAGACCAACTTTCTAAGTCTGCTCAATTCTTGGCTTCTATGACTAGGATGTCAATTGAACACATGATAGAGCTTTATATAAGAGAGATAGTGCAACTCTATTGGGTTCCCATAAGTATTACTTTTGATTGAGATAAAAGATTTTTATCCAAATTTTGGGGTAACATTTTGAAGGCAATGGGAACATAACTATAGTTTAGTATAGCCTTTCATCTACCAAAAGACAAATAGTATCCAAACTCTAGAAGATTTGTTAAGAGTAGAAGATTTGTTGAGAGCTTGTGTTTTAGACTTTGGAGGAAACTAGGAAGGACACCTCCCTTGATAGAATTTTATGGAAGAAAATGTTGATCTCCTTTAAGCTAGAATGATATAAAAGAAAAGAAAATTATAGGCCCAAAAAATGTTGATTGCCTTTAAGGTACTAGCGATATGGTCATGACTACAAGTGGCAGAGGATTAGCCAAAGAAATTTATGGATCATCAGTTCAAGGAATTAGAGTTTGAAGTTAGAGATCATATATTCCTAGAATGTATCACATACAAGGGTGTTCACAAGTTTGGAGTCAAAGGGAAACTCATCCATGGTACATCACACCTTTTAACATTGTTGAACAAATAGGAAAACTAGCATATGAACTTCTATTACCTCCCATCTTGGCGAGGATACATGATGTATTCCATGTGTCTATACTAAGGAAGTATGTCATGAGAGAAGGCCATGTAGTACAAGAAATTTCTGTCGAGATCCGCTCTGATGTAAGTTATGAAGAGGTACCATAAAAAATTATGGACACCAAGCAATAAGAACTTTGCAGAAGAATGATTGAATATGTGAAGGTACAATAGAGCAATCACATGGAAAGAGAGGCCACCTAGGAGCTAAGTTCTTAAATAAAAGAGAAATATCCATACCTCTTTCCGAGCACAAGTTAGTTTGAGGACAAACTTCAATTTAAGGGGGGAGAATGTAATAATTGAAAAGATCCAATTGTTAATGTATGGAATTGAGAAGGCATATTATGATATTTTAGAAATATGGAATAATCTTTTGTAATTTTTCTCAAACCCTAATAGCCTTAGGAAAAAAAACTAAAGTTTGGGCCATAAAGCAACTCACTACCCTTATTCCTTATCCCTCAACACCTTTTACAAAATATTCTTTCTTGAAGGCAAAGAAGTTAATCTGATAGAGAAAATGGTAGCAACAGGGGGGGATAAGGCATTGGAAGAGTTACTAGAAAGATTGGGTGGGGAGATTGATTAAGAGGACAAAGATATTATGAAAAGGGGAAAAATTGCAACCTTTGGGTATGAAGCCTCCAAGGATTCAAAATAGGATTTTAGAGTAATATTTGAGGGATGATTCAAGAGTTGTGGGATAAAGTTAGGATTTTGGTATAAGGTAAATGGATTTTGTCTGAGTTTGATGTGATTGTTGTGGTCTTTAGATTTATTATTATGAACTGATATTTCTGTTATAAACTTATTGTGATTATATGATGTGAACTGTTTGTACATACGAGTTTGTCTTATATTAGTGGGCTAAAGTTCGTGCTTATTGTTTAAGGGACTACCGAGTAAACTAAGGTTTGTGCGATCAAATGGATGGAGAGGTATTTAGGCTATCTGGACTCATAGATGGGGATACTCTTGTCTATTAGGCCCTTACAGGAAACGGGGAGTATTTACTAGTAGACTATGAGAATCTCATCATGAGTGTAAGGACTCATGAGCTTCGTAAGTGAACGCAATGTGATTAATTATGTTACGTGGCCCTATGATCGTAGTGTGAGTCCTTTGTTATTGTGTGTCATCTGTGTACTGAGTTTTTAACTTACTACTTGTGTTTTCTTATGTGTTTATTTTTCAAATTTGGGACAAACAGATTGAAAGTAGAGGTCATAGAGAGGAGATGCGTACATGTGTCATTGCACATTATTTTCATTGAATAAGGACCTATTTATGATATGTTTTTAAGTATCCAGAATTAAAAGAACGGTTGGATCATGTTAGATTTGGTTGATTAATAAATTGTGATACCAAATGGGATATTTCTCTACTAACATTTGTCACGTCTATTTTTTGGTTGTGACACTAATATAATGTAAATTTTAGTGCACGAAAAACTTCTTATAAAGTAATCTCATCTAAAGTGATAATTTCTATAAATTGATAAAAGAAGTTCAATCCAGAATTAGGAATTGTTATAAAATGTGATAATTTATCTATCGTGATAACGTATACTCATTTTTAAAATATTAGTGTACATTTTGCTCTCAATTTTTTGTAAAGTGATATTTTTGAAGAAATACATATATTTTTACATACTTTCTCCATTTGAAAAACATTTTAATATGTTTATTTGTGCTAGATTTGCT
>SOPF01014687.1:0-19228 GCA_012979155.1 Hypericum perforatum | reverse complement strand
ATAAGTCTCTCCCTCTTCATTAATAGAATAACTTTTCCACATTTACACTGCTTGATTTGAAGCACCTCCGTTACCTGGACCTAAGTAACAATGATTTTGAGGGCATCCAAGTTCCCTCGTTTGTTGGTTCCATGCATAGCTTAACATATCTGAATCTCTCTTATGCTGGGTTCGGGGGAGAGATCCCTTCTCATCTTGGAAACTTATCCAACTTGTTGTCACTTAGTATTACTGGACATGGTATTATTGTTGGTAATCTTGGATGGCTGTATGGTCTCCCCATGCTAAGATTCCTTGATTTGAGCTATGTGATGCTCCCAAATACTTCTGATGGCCTTCAAGGCATAAGTGCATTGCCTGTTTTGGAAGAACTTCATCTTCAACATTGTGGGATTGAGGATATTTCTCATTTTCCAAATCTTGTTAATGTGAACTTCTCAAAACTTGTCACTCTTGATCTATCTTCAAATTTTATTGACTCCTTCCCTAGTGGTCTAGAAAACAGAACATCCCTCAAGTACCTTGACTTAGCTACAAGCTCTATAAATTCAACGTTTCCCAACTGGTTGTACAAATTCAGCCAACTAGAGAAACTCATGCTTCAAGGGAACCTTCTTCAAGGCACAATAGCAAGTGATATTACAAATTTGACGTTGCTCAGCCATCTTGACCTATCTGTCAATGACCTTGAAGGTGAGTTACCAAGATCCTTAAGTACCATGTGCCAGTTGGAGTGGATTGATCTATCAGAAAATAATAGAATCAGTGGAAACGTATCAGAAGTTTTAAGCAGCTTCACAGTATGTGCTTCTAATAGGCTTCATTATATTTCTTTCTCAACGTGTGAACTCCATGGTTCGTTATCATTTGAAATAGGACAATTCCAGAACTTGGAACAGCTTGATTTCTCCTTTAATAATATTTCTGGTCCCATTCCTGATTCTTTAGGCTCACTTAATTCCTTGTTGAGCTTGGACCTCTCTTACAATCAGTTGAATGGAGCTCTTCCTCAAACCCTTGGACAGCTGCATCTTTTAGAAGAGTTGTATCTACGTAATAATTCAATCTCTGGGCCCATTCCTGATTCTTTAGGCTCACTTGATTCCTTGTTGAGGTTGGACCTCTCTTACAATCAGTTGAATGAAGCTCTTCCTCAAGCCCTTGGACAGCTGCATCGTTTAGAAGAGTTGTATCTAGGTTATAATTCAATCTCTGGTCCGATTCCTGATTCTTTAGGCTCACTTGATTCCTTGTGGACGTTGGACCTCTCTTTCAATAACTTGAGCGAAACTGTTCCTGAATCTCTGGGATCTCTCTCTTCATTAAGATCTTTGGACCTTGCCAGAAATAAGTTTAGTGGAATTTTGCCGACAAGTCTTGGACAGCTCGTCCAATTAGAGACTCTGGATGTTAGATTCAATTCCTTTGAGGGCCTTCTCTCACCGTTCTTCTTTGCAAATTCAACCAGCCTGACATATCTGTATGCATCAGGAAATAGAATTCACGCAAGCCCAGACTGGATTCCGCCTTTGAATCTCGAAGAAGTCTACTTATCATCATGGTACCTGGGCCCAAAATTTCCGAAATGGCTTTCATCCTTAGAGAATCTTTGGACATTGGACATATCTGATGCAGGAATCAAAGATTCAGTTCCTGATTGGTTTTGGAATAAGACCTGTCAACTGACTAATCTGAATATGTCTCACAATCATCTCTATGGTGAGATTGCAGGGTCATTACCTCATTTGTGCTCTCGGATGGTTACTCTTGACCTTTATAACAATTCATTTTCTGGCCATATTCCGAGCCTTCTCTGTGGTGGGGAAACAGAAGACAACGCTCTGGAGTTTCTACACTTGGGAGACAATAATCTGTTTGGCGAAATTCCTGATTGTTGGTCTAATTTGCCACTTCTACAGTCGATTGAGCTGCAAAACAACAACTTGACCGGCAGCCTCCCAAAGTCACTGGGATCTTTAAGGCAGCTACGGTACTTGCACCTCCGAAATAATTCGTTATCTGGAGTATTGCCTTCATCACTACAAAACTGCACAGAGTTGCTGATTTTTGACATTGCAGACAACAAATTATGTGGAACAATACCAAAATGGATTGGCCGAAGGCTGTTCAACCTCAAAATCCTTAGTCTTGGCACCAACTATTTCAATGGTCATTTTCCAAATGAATTTTGTGCTCTATCATCACTCGTCATTCTAGACATGTCACACAACAACTTATCGGGTGCAATACCGAATTGTTTGGCCAATTTCAGTGCCATGACTAAACAGTCAATTTCTGATTTCCCATTCCAGCCTACAGTCTATATTGGAGAGGATCTGTCCTATGAAGAGGGTGCAATGTTGGTAACGAAAGCATTGGTGCTTGAATACTCACAAAGTCTCCGGTTCATGACTGCTATTGATCTCTCAAATAATAGCTTGTCAGGACCGATTCCAGAGAGTATTGCCAATCTTGTTGCACTCAGATCACTCAACTTGTCAAGAAATTATTTGACGGGTAAGATCCCTGGAAATATGGACAACATGTCGGCACTAGAGTCTCTCGATCTCTCCCTGAACAGACTCTCCGGTGAGATCCCTCAGAGCATGGCAAGTATGACATTCCTGGAGTTCTTGAACGTGTCTTTCAACGATCTCGTCGGAAGAATTCCAACCGGCACCCAGATTCGAGGATTCAATGCTTCGAGCTTCATGGGTAACAAGCTATGTGGGCCTCCGGTGTCTGCAAATTGTGGTCCTGACGAGTTAGAACCAAGCAAGCAACAGGAAGACAATCAACACCATGGCCTTGAAGATGATGAGTTATATGTTAGCATTTCTTTGGGTTACATTGTCGGCCTTGGAGCTGTGATTGCGCCCTTATTGTATAGTCCTGCTTGGAGACACCATTATTTCCGGTGGGCACATAGCGTGTGGGATAGATTGTGGGTGTGGACTGTCCTTCTGTTTCGTACCCGAGTTGCAGAAGTAGCCTGAAGATGGACGTCGTGTAAGTTTCTCTATTTGTCATCTTTTCATTTGTTTTTTCTCGTTCAATAATTGAAAATAAAAATACATACTTGTTCCCAGCAAAAAATTGGCTCTATAAATGATCCTAAGTTATTCATAAACTTCTTGAAAGTTATGCATATGTTATTTTTGCTGTTAGATTTGAATAATGATGTTTTGAGTTGCCTGACTTGACCATAATATTAGAAGTGCAAGCAACTTAAGTTGAGTAGAAAAATCACCAAAATCGTCATTGTGGTTTCAGGTAACAGAGAAGACGATGGTGGTCTGAGCACGAACGCAGTATGTCGGTGTTCACTTTAAAACGTCATGATTAGTGATTTCGTGGAATTGTCATTTTTCTTAGCATGTAATAACTTGTTTGGTTTTGTTGTTCAAGACTGTTATTCGAGATTTTAATGTTTACTTATGTTTGACAATGTTCAAAGCATCTTGAATATTTGTGGTCTGTAATGGTTAAAGAAAGGATTTCTGGAGTGTTCAGTTATAAAAAAGCAGGTCTTCAAGTGCTTTGGATTGCAGCAAATTGGTCACTGAACATCCCTACTACTGTGAGGCATGTTGTGGAGACTAACTGCAGGCGTTGGAGTGAGGAAGTTCTTACAAGATACACGGTAACTGAAAAACGGAAATGCTTAGATAAGTTAAGTTGGAATCTGGATCGTTTCATGGAGCACAATTTCTTTCAAATATAAAGGTATTCTGATTCGAAAGGGAATTGGAGGCCCTTCGGAGCTGGTGGAGTCATCAGGAGTACGAGTAGAGAATGAATAACCGGATCTACAAAAAGAATTAGGTACGTGAACGTCACTTCGAGGCAAAATTACGTACAATAGAATTGTGGGATTTCCAGTCACTATACCATGTTAGATTGTTGGTACTTGTAAGAATCTCTATATATTATCTTTTCATTTCAATAATTGGAACGAAAATTGCATACTTGAATTTATCTTTTCATCGTGTGATTTATGCTATGTCCAGTAATTTTCGAAATATATTCCAAAAATTTATCTAGATCTTTTAAAACACTCACATATTTTAAAAATCTCTTATTTAATTTTGAATTTTAATTGAATAAAATAAATTTATTCAATTAAAAATAAAATAGTATCAAATTATGACTTAAAATGAATTTAAATCAAAATTTGGGATTTAATTAAATTAAAACATGTCCAAAAAGGACTAATTTGAAATTTAATTAAATCAAATCAGTACCAAATTAGGATTTAAAACATATTCAAATCAAAATTTGGGACTCAAATGAATTAAAAATAGTCCAAAAGTACTAATTTGAAATTCAATTTACAAAAATAGTACCAAATTCGAATTTAAAACAAATTTAAAAATGAATTTAGGACTAAATTGAATTACAATTATCCCTTAAAGGACTAAATTGAAATTCAATTTAACAAAATAGTACCGAATTAGGACTAAAAATAAATTTTAAATGAAATTTGGGACTGATTTGAACTTAAAAACAGTCTGGAAGGACTAATTTAAAATACCATTTAAAACCATAGGGACTGATTAGTAAATATCCAGACAGAGTATTTAAGATATTTTGCCAAAACGCGAAATACCGAAAATGCCCCCGACATTAAGACCCATCCCCTTCCACTCTTTCTCTCTCTCTCTCCCCCGAACCCTAAAACCCCGACCGACTGCCTCCTTCCACCGTGAGCAAACGGCGGCGAGTCGTCCGATACAACCGGTCGAAATCGACTCGCCTCGACCTCCCGATCACGGTGGTACCACTCTCGGTGGTCGTCATGCTCCGGTTGATGTGCACTGAGGTCTTCTTCGTTCGAAGTAAATAAAACTTCGCCCTTCCGATTCCGGCGACGACAACAACCAAACTTGGTATTGACGTGCTCAAAATTGGTCGGATAGTCGAATGGTGGAAGCCATCGATGTTGAAAACGTCGGATTTGGCCGGATTTTGAGTGAGATTGATTCGGGGAAAAATCGGGATTTCGGGGTTGGTTTTTCAAATTCGGGGTAGCAAATTACAGTTTAGTCACTAAACTTCTGCGTAAAATCAAATGGGTCATGGGTATAAAAACTATCCGATTTGATGCTTAATTGGAAAATTAAATTTATAAATAAGCCCAAAAACAATCTAAGTTTAATTTTAATCATTATAAAAACAATTTTTAACTCAAATCTTTGAAATAAATCAATAAATAACATCAAGAAAATGTCCTAACCATGCTCTGATACCAATTGTTGGATTATATATGCATAATTAACATAAATTATGCAAATAATCTCATGTACAATTAATCACAAATTAAGGCAATTAAAATACAATTACCTCTTGTAGCGTGTGCATACGAGGTCCAGGAACGTTGTTGGTGAGTTGATGGTCGAAGCTCGATTATGTTTGAAACGAATCGGAGCCCGGGTTCTACGAATGTACTTATTCATATATCTACCAAGAATATTAGTGACTAAACTGATATTCCCATTTTTGAGAGTGTTTCTGGATGGCTTGGCTTATTCCCGAGTGGTCACCAGGGATCCCCTTTTATAGGGAAAAGTCCCAGTCAACTATTATGCTAACTCATCCCAACTTTTTGTTTTATATCAATTTAGTCCTTATCAAATTTTTACCTAATTTTGTAATTATTTGGAACTGTAATTTTTTACTTTTTACCTACCTTTGTATTTTTGTGGAGTTGGCATTTTTTGACTTTTTTAATTATTGGGCCTAACAGCATCCAAGAAAAAACGCAGCTACTCGATAGAAACAGATTCCAATATAAGGAGGAAATCTTGATAACCGTAATTCTTGGTAGATCTAGCCCACAAGATCCATTCATTCCAATATTACTTCTTTTAATAGTTCTTGATATTTTTCTCTTCTCTTAGGTTCCCACATTTCTTGTCTTGATGATGGAGCATGACAAGTACCAAGAACTATTAGTAAGTAGTGTGACCTTTGTAATAATGTGTCTGGAAGCTGCTGGGCACCCCTGTAATAATGATAGAACTATTTCTTATTTTGCTTTTGAAAATTAATGGGTCAACTTGATGATACTACTTAAGGGCCTATATTGCAATTAATGGGCTTGCTTTGTATTTGTTTTCTGCTAAATGGGCTAGTGCGTAACTAATTTCAACCAGTTTCCGTTTGTTTTCGGGTAATCAGTTTGACATGAATAAAATTTTCATACATTTCATAATTTGTTTCTATATACTTTTGGTTGTTGGACACTCGGTTCCACCATCCCCCGAGACTTCCTTGACATCTTTTGGTTTACAAATAAAATAGACTAACCAATTCCAAATTTTCCAAGTATAATCTCAATAGAAGAAAAATTGAACAATTGTCTCATATTTCTCGAGGGACAAAGAGCACGAATCTTACGAAATACTTGAACACTTTGTCTCTCATGTTATAAAACAGAGAGCTGTGCAATAACAATGGGTCAGCGGCTCCCGTGACTTAGTTCGTCTTATAACTAACTAAGCCATCGACTCTTACTGACAAATGTCCCAAATTCTGGTCCCAGCTAAGTTTATGTCGAGTAAAGCAAATTGGTCCCCATCCGAAGACAATGCCGTACATATTTATATGAAATGAATGTGGGGATCATGTGAAACGACAGCAACTTGCATTCACTCGTTGGCTAACTGCAAATATATGGCCAAGTTATGAAGTGCTGGGTTTTGATCATAAACGTACAGGTTTTGGGCCTGGTATCTTTTCACTGATGGGCCTCGTATCTGCCGTTCTCTTATTTCTGGCCCATCTCACTGCCCGTACTTTTCCCAGAAGCCTTTTCAAAGTTGCAGATGCAAACTACTTCCTTGCGTTCCTTAGGATCGTCAATGGATGGGACTTGCAACGCTCGACTTTATGGCAAATGATCGACTCGATCGTCCTAACTTGTAGATTACGCCGAGAGACTTGGGCCTCGATCGTCCTAACTTGCTTGCTGGATTAGATTTGACACATGACCGACTCGTACGACGGTACACGTGAAACATTCGCTATTGACTCCGAGGGGGTCGGCAGACACTAAATACTTTGACACGGAAGTTGTAATAACTCGGCCTTTGACTCTTAATGACAAATGTCCCAAATTCAAAGTCAGTTATTGTGTGCGGTGTGCCACACATATTTACCTGAGCCCGGAATAGACAACTTTGCCCACGCCTATCCCATGAATAAATGGTAGAAGCCAGATAGCCCACTCCTCACTATACAAAAGTTCAAAAAAAAAAAAAAGGATAACTGAGTCCTTTCTTCCTAGTAATGAGTAATGATTACACAATGTGTTGGGCTTATAGAAAGAACAATTCCAACATGGTGCTCACCGTCGTGTTAATCATCATTATGTTTAACTTTTCGTCTTAAGCGATATACATGCAACATTGGCTATCGACTAAAAACAGAGTTGTGGTTCATTTCATTTAACGTGTTGATATGAATTTTTTTTTTCAGTAAATGGATTAAATTATATATATATATATATATATATATAGATTACAAGTAAATAAAGGATAATCTACTTGCACTATACATGGCTAATGTCCTAACATCAATGACTCCAAGTATAACAAAAGTACTTGATGGCCAAGATCTAAAATGGAATTGGAGTGACTTTGAAACAAAATGATACTAATAAGAAGTTCATGATTGCATCTCTCACTCTCGAAGATAATGCAATTTCTCCTAAGCTAAATTCTCCAAAAAAAAAAGGCACCAAATAATGCAAACTACACGTTCATGTTGGTGGGGACTTCAATAATTTGACACGAATGCTTTTGTTGGTTGGAAGTTGCTAGGTTGCTTCCTAGATCCCTAGTGGGAAAACAACATGCAAGATGTCTTCTCCGCAAGAGACGCATGAATTTGGTATTTGATTCGCATGTTATGCCAGTCGTGCAATAATAATGACAAAGAAAATTAATTGGGCACATCCGACTTGAGATATGGTTTCGATGACCATTGGACTTTGCAAGAATTCCATGTATAAATAGCAGAACGAGATAGCCCCAATCCTCACTACACAAAAAGGAAGGAAAAAAAATTCCAACGAAGTATTGATTTTCACAATGTGTCGGGCGTATGGAAGGAGCTATCATTCCAACATGGTGCCTTTCATCACGATCATCGTCATGTTTGGCGCAGTGATCCATTATGTTGGTTCAATCAAAGCTGTCTCCGATGTTCCAAACTGTCACCAAAGTGAAAGACAAGCTCTCTTAAGTTTCAAACATCATCTCGCTGATCCTTCCGATAGGCTTTCGTCCTGGGTGGCTGGCGGAGCTAGCTGCTGCGGTTGGAACGGCGTGGTCTGCGACAACTTGACGGGTCATGTTCTGGAGCTTCATCTCCGCGGTCCTTTCTCAATAGATGAATATTGGGTCCGTACTAGTGAAGGCGATAAGATTTCCAAGCTACCCTGGCTCGGAGGTAAGCTCAATGATTCTCTGCTTGATTTGAAGTACCTCCGCTACTTGGACCTAAGTAACAATGATTTTGGAGGCATCCAAGTTCCCTTGTTCGTTGGTTCCATGCATAGCTTAACATATCTCAATCTCTCTTATGCTGGGTTCGGGGGAGAGATCCCTTCTCATCTTGGAAACTTATCCAACTTGTTGTCTCTTGCTATTGCTGATACCGGATATACCAAGAATCTTGGATGGTTGTCTGGTCTTATCATGTTAAGATACCTTGATTTGAGCTCTGTGATGCTCCCAGATACTTCGGATGACCTTCAAGGCATAAGTGCATTACCTCTTTTGGAAGAACTTCATCTTCATTTTTGTGGGATTGGGGATATTTTTCATTTTCCAAATCTTGGTAACGTGAACTTCTCAAATCTTGTTACTCTTGATCTATCTTCAAATTTGATTGGCTCCTTCCCTAGTGGTCTAGAAAACAGAACATCCCTCAAGTATCTTGACTTATCTTCCTGCTCTATAAATTCAACGTTTCCCAACTGGTTGTACAAATTCAGCCAACTAGATAAACTCTTGCTTGGGGAGAATAATCTTCAAGGCACATTAGCATACGATATTGCAAATTTGACGTTTCTTAGCCATCTCGACCTAGCAGTCAATGACCTTGAAGGTGAGATACCAAGATCCTTAAGTACCATGTGCAAGTTGGAATGGATTGATCTATCAGGAAATTATAGAATCCGTGGAAATGTATCAGAAGTTCTTATCAGCCTCACAATATGTGCTTCTAACAGGCTTCATTTTATTTCTTTCTCTCATTGTGAGCTCCGCGGATCTTTGCCATTTGAAATAGGAGAATTCAAGAACTTGGAACAGCTTGACTTGTCCCATAATAATATTTCTGGTCCCATTCCTGATTCTTTAGGCTCACTTAATTACTTGTTGAGGTTGGACCTCTCTGACAATCAGTTGAATGGAGCTCTTCCTGAAGCCCTTGGACAGCTGCATCGTTTAGAAGACTTGAATATAGATTATAATTCAATCTCTGGTCCCCTTCCCTATTTTATTGGATCACTGAATTTCTTGGTGTCATTGGACTTCTCTTCCAATAATTTGAGCGGAACTATTCCTGAATCTCTGGGATCTCTCTCTTCATTAACATATTTGTACCTTTCCGGAAATAAATTATGTGGAAATCTGCCCGCAAGTCTTGGGAAGCTCATCCAACTAGAGAGACTGGATGTTAGTTTCAATTTCTTGGAAGGTCTTCTCTCGCCGGTCCACTTTGCCAATTTAACAAGACTGAGCATTCTGTATGCATCAGGAAATAGAATCCACGTAAGCCCAGACTGGATTCTGCCTTCGAATCTCGAAGAAGTCTACTTATCATCATGGAACCTCGGCCCAAAATTTCCGAAATGGCTTTCATCTTTAGAGAATCTTTCGACATTGGACATATCTGATACAGGAATCAAAGATTCAGTTCCTGGTTGGTTTTGGAATAAGACCTCTCAAATATCTTATCTGAATATGTCTCACAATCATCTCCATGGTGAGATTACATGGTCATTTTTCCATTTGTCTTCTCAGACCTTTCAACTTCAGACTCTTGACCTTTCTAATAATTCATTTTCTGGCCTTCTCTGTTCTAGAGAAACGGAAGAGAGTCACTCTCTGCAGTTTCTACACTTGGGAGACAATAATCTGTTTGGTGAAATTCCTGATTGTTGGTCTAATGCGCCAGATCTTAAGTTGATTGAGCTGCAAAACAACAACCTGAACGGCAGCCTCCCAAAGTCACTAGGATCTTTAAGCAGCCTACTGTACTTGCACCTTCGAAACAATTCGTTGTCTGGAGTATTGCCTTCATCACTTCAAAACTGCACAGCGTTGCTGGTTTTTGACATTGCAGATAACAAATTTTGTGGAAGATTACCCCAATGGATTGGTCAAAGGCTTATCAACCTCAGAATCCTTAGTCTTGGCACAAACTATTTCAGTGGTTATGTTCCAAATGAAGTTTGTGCTCTATCATTACTCGCCATTCTAGACATGTCACACAACAACTTATCGGGTGCAATTCCGAATTGTTTGGCTAATTTCAGTTCCATGACTAAACAGTCAGATTCTGACATAAGTTTTAGAGAGTATTTATTATATGAAGAGTCTGCAATAATTGTAACGAAAGCATTGGTGCTTAAATACTCACACAATCTCGGGTTCATGACTGCTATTGATCTCTCAAATAATAGCTTGTCAGGACCGATTCCAGAGAGCATCACCAATCTTGTTGCACTCATATCACTCAACTTGTCAGGAAATTATTTGACTGGGAAGATCCCTGGAAATATGGATAACATGTCCGCACTAGAGTCTCTCGATCTCTCCCGGAACAGACTCTCCGGTGAGATCCCTCAGAGCATGGCAAGTATGACATTCCTGGAGTTCTTGAACGTCTCTTTCAATGATCTTGTCGGAAGAATTCCAACCGGCACTCAGATTCAAAGCTTCAATGCTTCGAGCTTCATAGGAAACAAGCTATGTGGGCCTCCGGTGTCTGCAAATTGTGGTCCTGACGAGCCAGCACCAAGCAAGCAACTGGAAGACAATCAACAACATGGCCTTGATTATGATGAGTTGTATGTTAGCATTTCTTTGGGTTACATTCTCGGCCTTGGAGCTGTGATTGCGCCCTTATTGTATAGTACTGCTTGGAGACACCATTACTTCCGGTGGGTACATAGCGTGTGGGATAGATTACGGGTGTGGACTGTCCTTCTGCTTCGTACACGAATTGCAGAAGTAGCCGTGTAAGTTTCTCTATTTGTCATCTTTTCATTTCTTTTTTTCTCGTTCAATAATTGAAAAAAAAATGCATACTTGATCCCAACAAAAAAAATTGGCTCTATAAATGATGCTAAGTCACACATAAACTTCTTGAAAGTTATGCATATGTTATTTTTGTTGTTAGATTTGGATAATGATGTTTTGACTTGCCTGACTTGAGCATATTATTAGAAGTGCAACCAACATAAGTTGAGTTGAAAAAAACACCAAAATCGTAATTTTTGTTTCAGATAACGACGAAGATGATGGTGGACTGATGAAGAACGTATTACGTCTGTGTTCACTTTAAACTTAATGTTTAGTGGTTTCGTGGAATTGTCTCTCTGCTTTTAGCATGTAATGACTTGTTTGGTTTTGTTGTTCAAGACTGTTATTCGAGATTTTAATGTTTACTTATGTTTGACAATGTTCAAAGCATCTTGAATATTTGTAGTCTGTAATGCTTGAAGAAAGGATTTCTTGAGTGTTCAGTTATAAAGATGCAGGTCTTCAAGTGCTTTTGATTGTAGTAAAATTAGTCACTACAATCCCTACAATTGGTCGTGGAGACTAACTGCAAGCGTGGGAATGAGGAAGGTCTTACAAGATACACGGAAACTGAGCATCCCTACTATAGCGAGGAATGTCGTGTAGACTAAAGGCGGCTTGTAAAGTTTTGATTCCTAAAATGTCTTATTTTGGGAGAAAATCAGATTTTTAGGATCAAACGACATTTGCGATAAAAAATTAACTATGATTTAATTTATTTTTCAATGAGATTTTTTTGATTACACCCCGAATTAGCAAATACAATAGGGTAATGAAGTTAATTCTCGATTAAGTAATTTATTATATTTGTAAAAGACTCGTGTTAAACTTAAATTATCAAATTAGGACATAAAAAATTGGACATAACTCTGACTGAGTTAAAATTTTGTAACCATGATTATCAAAATAAAAATTTTGGAAAAAATCAGAAAACCTTAAATAAATGTTTTTTATTTTTGTACATTTTTATCAATTTTTTAATTTTTTTTTGAAAAAAACCAAGTGACAAGAAAAAAAAATCTATATCTTGGTAGATGGATTAAAAACCCATTTTTCGAATTAAAATCCCGTTTATTGGTTTAGACGGGTTAAAACCCCGTCTTTTGGTCCACCCAGCCAATCTGGAAACCATTTTGGGAATTCTAAATTTTTGGTATCAAAATTGTAATTTTTGATGAACAGTATAACTTTTTGAAGAAAAAAAACCCTTCGGCGCTAGTGGAGTCCTCATGAGTACGAGTAGAGAATGAATTAGGTACGTGAATTTCACTTCGGAGCAAAATTAGGTACAATAGAATTGTGGGATGTCCGGTCACTATACCATGTTAGATTGTTGGGACTTGTAAGAATTTGTTGAGATTCACACCTAATTGAGGATCCACGAATTCAATTGGAAGATCAGTCAAGCATCTCACTTTCCATAGAAGACGCAATCTACAGATCGGCTACTTCCATCCCTGCACCAACAACGGCTACATCCTTAATTGGGAACACGATTATCTCCTTCCTTATGTGAATACTTGTAATAGGAATTGTAATTACTACGTAGATGTATATATATGTGTAACCAGCCACTAATTGAATATACACTAAGAAATTCATTCCAATTACTTACTTTCATGGTATCAGAGCAGATCTGAATAACCAAATCAAAAAACAACCTTCAATTCCCAGAAATCAATGGCTGAAAATACCAAGAGCAACCAAAGCGAAACCTCAGCTGCCATCCCAGAAAATGTTGAAAGGGCAACCTTCAAGAAAATTATCAAGATTGAGGGAAACACAGGATTAAAGATCACAACCGTGTCCTTCAACGGCTCCAATTACCTATCATGGTCAAAAGCAATACAAATCGCACTAAGTGGCAGAGGGAGGCTAGGCTTTATCGATGGAAGCTTCATGGCTCCTCCTAAAGCTGACCCCTCCTCATGGAATGGAGCATGCATAACCACTTGGTTATGTCATGGATCCTTAACTCAATCGAGAATAACTTACATGATTTGTTCAATTTTGCAGAAAATGCCAAAGATTTATGGGATGCAATCAAGGAATTGTACTCCCACCAAGAGAATCTCTATCGAGTTTTCGAACTCAAGAAGGCAATTGTAGAACTCCAGAAGGGAGATTAAACTTTCGTCGAGTATCTTAGCAAGCTGAAGATGATGTGGGAAGAGCTTACAAGCCTAAGGCCAGCCACGGTCGACCCAATCATCATCAAAAAGTGAGATGACGAAGATAAAGTGTTCAAAATTCTCATGGGCCTTGGACCCGAGTACGAGTCTCTATTGGAACAAATCCTTACCTCCAATGAATTACCCGGCATCAACACCATTTGTGCCAGAATCCAAAAGGAAGAGACCAGGAAGAGATTGATGGGAGCTCTCCAGAAAACTGACTCCCCCGAATCCAGCGCATTCGCAGCAAGAAGGTTTGTCAATGCAAGAGGCGGATCTAATGCTCGTGGCCGCGGGGGCAGAATCGGAGGAAGAAGCAACATCACATGTGACCACTGCAGTAAGCAAGGACATTTTAAAGAAAAATGCTGGTTTCTTCACCCAAATCTTCGTCCTCAAAACAGGGAAAGAAACGCGCATGACCAATCACTTGGGAACCTCAATGCATTTGCTGCTGCTACCTAAGAATCTGCTAATCAAAGCACAATAGATGAGATCACCCAGAAGGTCCTCCTCCAAGTAAAGTCAGGGGGAGAAACAATCCCAATTGAAAACAAGGGCGGCCCAACCAAAATTCCTACTGAAGGTATCTCTGACCCAATTTTATCAAACTCAATAATTGCAGCGCATGTCATAACTGAACAGGTTGAACAAGCCCAAAATTTCCTTGCTTTCAGAAATAATAGAGCATGGATTATAAATTCGGGCGCGAATGAGCATATGTCAAATAATTCCACTCTCTTCGTTGATTTACAAAAACTCCAAAACCAACACATTTGCATTGCTAACGGTCAAAAAATTTAAATTGAAGGTAGTGGGTTGGCTTGCATTTTACCGAATACAAAGCATTTAGAAGCATTATTTGTGCCTAATTTATCTAGCAACTTACTATCAGTTAGCAAAATCACGCAAAACAACTCAATTGTAGAGCTATTTTCTCTGCTAATGCTGTTGAATTTCAGGACTCTTTAACGGGGAAGAAGATTGGTGATGGCAAATTGATAAATGGACTATACCTGCTCAATTCGACCCTCATTGCTGCTCTCACAGTTCACAAGGATGATTCGCTCCATAGACTATGGCACTCTAGACTAGGACACCCTAGTAGCCTCGTGCTCAATAAATTATTTCCGGATTTTGCTCCTATTAAACTTGATTGTGACATTTGCCAATTTGCTAAGAATTGCCGACTTTTGTTTAATCTTTCTGAATCAGTTTACCATGAGCCATTTGAGTTAATTCACTCGGATGTATGGACTGCATCATTAGTTTCGTATGATGGCTTTCGATATTTTGTTTCATTTATTGACTATTATAGCCGAAGAACTTAGGTTTACTTGCTCAAGCACAAGCATGAAGTCTTTCGGGCCTTCCAAGACTTCCACAGGTTAATTCTAACTCAATTTGATGGCAAAATTAAATTGTTTTGCACTGACAATGGAACAGAGTACAAGAAGGAGTTCGTCAATTACCTGAAGGAGCTTGGCATCATTCATCAGACCTCGTGCGTGTATACACCCCAACAAAATGGGATTGCCGAGCGCAAAAATAGATACCTCTTAAATATCACAAGAGCCATGATGATTCATATGAATGTCGCGAAGAAATTTTGGAGCGATGGGCTACTTACTGCATGCCATGTGATCAATCGACTTCCAACCAAGAATCTGAAAGGGAAGTCACCACTTGAACTCCTCAAAAATAAAAAACCCAATTTAAGCTATATGCGTACTTTTGGTTGTTGCGTGTTTGTTCATATACCTGCAGAAAAACGCGACAAATTGGACAAGAGGGCAATCAAGTGCATCTTCCTTGGGTACTCTAGCACTCAAAAAGGGTTCAAATGCTTCTGTCCCAAGACCAGAACCAAATATGTTTCTCGGGATGTCCATTTCGAGAAGACACAGCTGTATTTCCAAAAATCTGACCCAATCAAAGCTACCACTGAGGGGGAGAAACCCGCAACCCTTACTACTACATTTACTACTCCACAATTATTATCTATACCAGTACCTACTGTCTCTCACAATCTGTTATCAAGTGCAGGAAACAAGACACAAGCAGATCGAATTTCACCAGAGAATCGCATCGAGACCAAAAATTCCAATTCTGGAAGGAGCAATACAGAAGATGCAATCTCCATTAGATATCAAGACACCACACCAACCGAGAATTCTACTCCAATCTAAAGTCCTATTGTGATTCCAACACCAAATTCAGACTCGGCTAGTGATCCCGATTTTGCACAGACCAATACGGAGCATTCAATTGAAAAATCAGCTTCGACACAAGGTACAAATTCTATCGCTACTCCTCCTCAGACCAGCCAACTAGGAAATCCACGAGAGTCAAGCAAGTTAGTAGCCGGTTAAAAGATTTTAAAACCTTTCAAGGGTACTATCCAATTGAAAATCACATCACATATAATAAAATCCAACCAAAACATCGTGCCTTTATTAGCTGTTTAGACAATAGTCACGAGCCCCACTTCTATATAGAAGTAGCACAACATCATGTCTGGAGAGAAGTAATTAGGAAAGAATTAAATGCTTTGAATAGAAATAAAACATGGTCTATAGTTGATTTACCAAAGGGAAAGAAAGCAATTGACTGTAAGTGGGTTTTTAAAATTAAACATAATAGTGATGGTACCATTGAAAGGCATAAGGCAAGATTGGTGGCTAAAGAGTTCACCCAAACTCCGGGAGTTAACTATGGGGAAACCTTCGCCCCAGTTGCCAAGATGAACACCATCCGCATTCTGATTTCACTCGCTGTGAATCAGAATTGGCAATTGGAACATATGGATGTCAAAAATGCATTCTTGCAGGGTCGATTAGAAGAGCAAATCTACTTGAAGCTACCTCCAGGTCTTCGATCAACCGACATAGGTAAGGCAGGTAAGGTTTGTAAGCTACATAAGGCCATTTACGGCCTCAAACAATCTCCATGTGCATGGTACAATCGCCTTAGTGGTGAATTAATCAACCTTGGATTTCACAAATGTTATTCCGATTCCAGCTTATTTGTCTCATCAGGCCACCAAGGTTAGGTCATTATACTTATTTACGTTGACGATATTCTTATTACTGGAGATAGCACCCTTTTAATTCGCAAATTGAAGCTTGAATTGCAACGTAGATTTGATATCAAGGATCTAGGTCAGGTCAAATATTTCTTGGGCGTAGAATTTGCTTACTCATCTAAGGGTCTATTTCTTAATCAAAGGAAGTACATGCTCGATTTGCTTAAAGACACCCGTAAACTTGGCTCCGCACCTTTTAAAACACTGATTGAGCCCAATTTAAAAGTTTTGTACCTCAATGGGAAAGTTGTCCCAAATGTCCAACAATTTCAACGCACTGTTGGGAAGCTTATCTATCTTACCATCACTAGACTCGACATTACTTATGCCGTCAGTGTCATTAGTCAAGTCATGCATGCTCCTAAGGCCATTCACCTCACTCTTATGGACCGCATCTTACAATATCTTAAACATTATCCGGGTAGAGGCATTTTATTATACAATCACCAACACTTATTAATTTCAGCTTTTGCAGATGCAGATTGGGCTGGACAAATTGATGACCGCAAGTCCACCACCGGATACTGCTTATTTGTTGGCAGCAACCCCGTGATCTGGCGTTCAAAGAAGCAAAGGGTGGTTGCTCGATCAAGTGCCGAAGCAGAATATCGTGCCATGGCATCCACCGCATGCGAGTTAGTCTGGGTCCGAAGCCTCCTTTCCGAATTAAAGATCCAAGTACAATGCCCCATGAAGCTACATTGTGACAACAAAGCCGCAATCTACATCGCTACCAACCCGGTATTTCATGAACGGACCAAACACATCGAAATCGACTGCCATTTTGTTCGTGACAAAGTCCAAGAAGGCATCATCGCAACACCTTACACTCCCAGCAAGGAACAAACGGCCGACATATTCACCAAAGTCCTCGGAAGCCAACACTTCAACTATCATTTGGGCAAGTTGAGAGTTCATGACATCTACTCCCCAACTTGAGGGGGAGTGTTGAGATTCACACCTAATTGAGGATCGACGAATTCAATTGGAAGATCAGTCAAGCATCTCACTTTCCATAGAAGACGCAATCTACAGATCGGCTACTTCCATCCCTGCACCAACAACGGCTACATCCTCAATTGGGAACACGATTATCTCCTTCCTTATGTGAATACTTGTAATAGGAATTGTAATTACTACGTAGATGTATATATATGTGTAACCAGCCACTAATTGAATATACACTAAGAAATTCATTCCAATTACTTACTTTCAGAATCTCTATATATTATCTTTTCATTTCACAACAAGAAAAAAGTGGCTGCAACACTGATGCTAAGTTATGCAGAAGTTTCTTATGTTATTTCTGTTGTTAGATTTGAGTAATTGGTGTTTTGACTAGCTTGATTTGACCATAATGTTAGAAGAATAAGCAACTTAAGTAGAGTAGAAAAATTCACCAAAATCGTATTTATGATTTCAGATAACAACGAAGAATGCATTAATGGGCCGAGTGATAAGGTACTGTGTCCGTGATTACTTTGGACTTAAAAGTTTAGTGTTGCCGTCGAACTATCACTTTGCTCAGCATATGAGGACTTGTTTGATTCTGTTGTTCAATATTTGTATTCGGATATTTTAAACGTTCGTATGTTAGACAATTTCTAAGACATCTTGAATATTGATGGTTATTTTTACAAGTTTGAATATTAGTGGTTCGTAATGGTTAATAAATTTCTAGTGTGTTTTGTTAAAAAAAATGCAGGTCTTGAAGTACTTGTGTTGAAGCAAAATTGTTGACGAGCATCCCTACTATTGCGAGAAATGTCGTGGCGACAAATTGTACGCTACATCTATCACCTATCTTGTTATGTCTAGTTGATCTGTTGTTAGAACATGATCCATGTACTTTTCTTTCATCTTTTGTAGTTCTATCACTTATTGCAATGTTTTTCAAGCCATAACGTCCAAAAAAGAATACCCGGAATTGCAAAAAAAATAAAGGCACTTGTACTCCACTTCACCACTTTTAAAATAACCTACCTTCCACCCAAAAAAAAACGTGTAAAATAACCTACCTGTAATCTGCATTCCATCTGACCAGAGTCCATACACCTACCTGTAAAATAACCCCGACAGGGATTCTGTTCACCACGTGGAATTGACGCGTGGCAGATACGCACCGCTTGCTTGGAGTCACGTGTCGTGCTCTGCTTGCAGAGAAAATAGGGAATTCGTTTCGCCACCATAAAAAGCGAAATGGATTGGCTGGGGACAATTAAATGGGTGTCCCCATATGGGGACACCAATATGGGCCATTGGATCTTGAGAAAATCAGATCCAATGGTTCATAATTCATTAAGGGCATTGATGACTTTTAACCCAACCCACTACACAAAATCTGATTTGACTATTTCCCTTCACTTCCACTTTCCCCATGATTTGATCAAAATTTAAACACTATTAACATCCAAAAATTAAACCTTTCAGTTTCCCACCCAAAAAAAACTCTTCACCACCTCCTGCCCACGACCTCTCCCTTCCACGCCCTAGCCCAGGACCTCTCCCTTCCCACCCACTCACGACCTCTCCCCTTCCCCACCCACCCACTGAATCACTTTCTCACCCACGACCTCTCCCTTCACCTCTCCGTCCCTGTCGTCCACCCCTTCACCTCGCCGCCCCTCTCCCTGGCGACTCGTCCCACCCTC
>SOPF01014686.1:0-25009 GCA_012979155.1 Hypericum perforatum | reverse complement strand
AATTATATTAAATAACAAAAATTATTATTAGAGAACAATTACGAACACAATTTTTTATTTGGAAATCACAATGTTTTATTCTAAAATTTAATTAAGTTAATTTAGGCTGATTTGCGAAGATAAGACATATATGTACAATTTTTTAGAATATGACTTCTAAAATTCGAAGTGTAAGAATACAAAAAATATTTTTGAAGTCAATAGTTAGTTGAATTGCAAACACGAGCTTAACTCACAACTCCTTATCGAGAATCAAATTTAATTGAGTCAAATTATTTTTGCTAAGATGAGACATATGTCTACAATTTTTTAATTTAATATTTTTTAATTCAGAATATAATAATATCAAAAATACAAATTGATATTAATATTTAACTAAGTTACAAACATATGTACTTGAAACAAAAAATTGTATATCAAAATATATGTATATTAAATAATATATACATAAATGTTTCAAATATATAAAATTTTAAATTGTTAAAAATAAATTCAATTTTTATAACCGCAAAAATAATATATGTAAAAATCTATTTATTCGAAGAGCATTATGTCAAGTAGAACTAAATAGATAAAAAAGTTTAAAAAAAATTTTAAGATCCCACTACCTGCGTGCAACCATTAGGTTTGTCTTGGGTGAACTTTAAACCGTGATGAATTGCAAAATTGCAAATCATTAAATCACAAACATAAAAATCGCACTCTTTTTTGGTTCGGCGATGTGGTTTCAAACTGCAACCACAAGTTTATGGTGAGAGTTCTATTACATAATTTTATAATCGTTCAAAAACGTCATTGCACCACATATGTACAAAAATCTTTTATTAATTTTTTACAAACCTACTCTCATTTTAACCCCTCCCCCTCCCTCTCCCCGGGAAAGGATTCTATGGGGACAAATATTTAGTCCCCATATGGGGACTAAGGGTGATTCAGTAAAACCATTCTATCTTTTTAATTTCATGTTTTTCTCTCCAATTAATCCACGTTTCTCTCTTTAATTAGTTCTTCAACTTTTAAATTTTGAATAACCCACGTTTCTCTCTTCAATTAATCACTTTTAACTTTCCAATTAATCTCAGAAACCACTTTATTCCTTTTTATCCCAAAACCCTAACCGTTAGTATTTTGTCAAACCAATATCTCTTATATGCCAAACCAGTATGTCTTATATGCCAAGCCAGTATCTCTTATTCGTCAAACCAGTATCTCTTATTCGTCAAACCAGTATCTTTTATAATCAAACCAACATCTTTTATTCGTCAAACCAGTATCCCTTACATGCCAAACCAGTATCTCATATATGTCAAACCAATATCTCATATATGTTAAACCAGTATCTCGTTTGTACAAACCAATAACTTTAATATGCCAAACCAATATCTTTAATATGTTAAACTAATATCTTTATTCTATTGATTTATTGATGATGCGTCCAAACATGGATCTAAATAATACGTGCAAGAGTACACGATCACAACAAGTAATAAAGTGATAAGTAAGGTCGTCTCCACAGGGAAAATAGAATTTGTTGCTAAGTACCAGATTACGTAATCAAGATCTTAAGCTAAGTGGATTAATTAACGGTTGTTGAGAATGCTAAACTACGGATTTTAATATTGTAAGAACCTAAGGTTGTCAATCTCAAGTTACTAACAATATTGAACAATAAAGATAAGAGAAGAATGAATGGATGTACTTAAAATCAAGTTGTCACTCCTTACCTCTTCAACACATGCACTTATTCTTTTTTAAGCAAAGAACTTCGAAATGTAAAAGCAAAATCTAATGTAATTGAAACAAAGGTACCTCCTTGATTAATGAATCAGAATGTTGCATACAACCTTTGTTTTCCAAGAATAAAAACAAATCTAAGCTAAGATTGAAGTCTACAATTTGATTTTGCCTATTCTACTCCTTGGACTCCAATGTCTTCTCCATTGGATTGCCTCCTCCATTTATAGCCACTCTAATATGCTTGCCAGAGAGGATTGAGCTGTCTTGGATCCACAAAATCGGCTGCAAGTTGATCAATTTGAGGTTGCAAGTGGTTTGCTTTCGGTTTGCAGCTTTTCTTGACTTCTGTTGCCTGTGTAGCGACCGCTACAAATCATAGCGACCGCTACAGGTCAAAAATCAAGAGTGTAGCAACCGCTACAAAACGTAGCGACCGCTACGGAAAATCGGGGAAAAATGGCCGCTCGATCCAAGCGAGCGCTACAAAGTGTAGCGACCGCTACACTTGCTCCTTCAGCTTTTTCTTCCTCTCCGAATGACTGGTCGCCTGCTCTGATTCCTACAAAAAACACAAACATCATCGACAACGATCCGAACTCTCGAATATCATGAAAACTCGACCAAGACTAAGATAGATATGCATGATCCTACACAAAATATGCCTAAGTGACATACAAAACATGATCAAAAAGATGTACGTTTGCACGTACATCACACCCCCACACTTAGATCTTTGCTTGTTCTCAAGCAAAGGCATCAGAAGATCCGCAGAGTTTCAACCTATTATCACGCAACTTACCTCAAGATCACACAAGTCACACACCTAAACATCATGAGTATGAATCACATAGACAACCCACTCTTATTCTTTTAATCTTGTCTTATCATCACGAATTCTAGGCCAAGGAGTCGACCACTCAGAAGATAGCATAAATTTTAAACTCACTCATATATGGTGGGTATCTAGGAATCACTCGCCTACATGCTCAAGATCAAAAAATGTTAGACATCATACTCACACACAGTCAAGCAAAATCAATCATGTCATAGGAGGGACTTTACTTGGTTGTAACGGGGCTTCGGGCAAAGGTGAGGAATATGTATGGGAAGTAGCTAAACCACCCAATCCGAGGAGCTATACAAAAATGTGCTAACTCTCGACTATTCTAGGTATCTCACCCTATATCTAAACGCTCATCCCGATGTAAACCAATCCTAAAGACCAACTTTTCTGACTTTGCTTATTTTCCACCTTGTGCTTTTCTTGACTTTTATGCTTACTTTTTCCTTTTCTTTTCATTTTTCCTTTTGATTTTTCTTTTTTTGCTTTTCCATCTTTCCACTTTCTTTTTCTTTTCATTTTTCACATTTTTTTCCTTTTCTTTTCTTTTCACTAGCACAAGGTGGTTCTTTCTTTTTCACAAGTCAACTTTATACATTTTTGCCTTGGTCTTTAAACTACCCATGAACCCAATCAATCATCCCTCCCAACTATACTACTATATGCTACCCTTACATCATTTTCCCAAAATATATGATCCTAATGCATCCTCGGATGGTTAGTCAAAGGTAGGGAATGGTCAATATGGCTTATAATGTGGCTTACATATAGTATTTCAAGAATAAGGCTTTAAGCTCAAGTTGGGTTAGCAAGGGATTTTGTAAGGATTTTGGCTCTAAAGCTCCTAGGTTCATATCAAGAATGCCCTCGACACAATCTTTTTTTATCAACCAATGCATGAGTAATCATCAAACATTCTCTTTACTTGAAACACATAGGCACCTCATGAATAAAATAGGATGGTTATCCTTCCTTCGGCTCAAGTTCTCACAAGGTTTTCTTTATCAACTCCTCGGTCTAGCCTAAGTGACTCAATGACTAGCCTAAATGATCAAGAGTGAGGTTGCTATAAAATCCTACACAATTCTCTCAAGTGTGATTCTTTGCATGACTTGAGGTTTGTCTAATGACTAAAGGTTTCAAATTTAGCGGTTTTTCTTCATCACTTGCACAAGACTCTAACACTTCAACCAAAAACACACATCACACACATAACAGACTCGATCACATGCAAATAACGAAAATAAACACCAAACAAAAGACACAGCAAGATCAACACAGGACAAAACAAAATTAACACAAGGCACAACAAAATCCACACATAAAATGCAAAAGACACAAGAGACTGCACCCCCACACTTATTGGACACATTGTCCTCAATGTGTGAAAGGCAAACACAAATAAGCACAAAGACTCAACATAAGCGAAAAATAGAACAAGGAAAAGAAAGAAACGACCTGATCACAGGAGAGGAGGAGAGGGAGGAGGGAGACTAGCGAGGTGAGAACGGAGCCAAGCCCAGTTGGCAGTATTTTCCTCGCGCATCGTAGTTAGCTGAGCGCAGATATCCTCGTACTTGGAGGTCTGAGTAGTCGCGAGCTGCTGGACCTGAATCGCAAGCTCGGTGAAATGGTTGGCCAGGTCCTGAAGCTCAAGCTGCTACAGCGGAGGTGGCACTTGACTCTCGTCTCTCAATTTCTTCTTGACAGCTTCGCGATCGCCCCACTCGGTGAACCTGTAGGTGTACTCGCCATCCCGCTCAATCTCTTCAGCCAATCCTCATTGGGTCAAGCGGGTTCCATCAATCAAGAGGCAATGGCGAGGTGGCACTTCTTCAAACCTACCTGGACAAAAGTTTCTAGCAAAGATTGTGATAAGATGTCCAAGGTAAAAGTGAACAGGGTGCTTGGTTCTTAAGAACCGCCACAGAACATCAAGAACCAAATCAAAGGTGCTATAAGGGCGGTTATGACGTATGCATGCTAAAGCATATAGCTGGCCTTTGGTGATTCGGTTATCCTCACTAGTGCCAAACCAAGTTGGACACATAAACCGATGCAGCACACTAACATGAGGCTCCTTAAGGAGCGCAGAAGATAACTGAGATTTGAATGGCGAAAACCCAGTAAGGTCACGCCATTCACTATCAATGCACATAGTGGCATCATCAGGGGCAAAATCAATGATGTTTGTACCTTGTCTGGTGTGAAAAAGTTCTTGGAATAAGTGTTCCAAGACAGTGAACTCCCTACCAAACACACGAGCAGTAAAAGAGCAACGATCTGGGGGTATGACTAAAGTGCAATAAAATTCCAAATTGATATCATCTCTTTGAGGCACCGAATTATCAGCAAAGAAACGCCATCCTAGGACATCTAGACTAGCACGCAACTCATCCGCAATGCCTAAGGATTCCATATCATCCCAACAAATTTTTGAATGAAGAAACGAAGGGAGAGACGAGTATCGAGTGTACCTGGCCCCTTCTACCTCGGAAAAGATAGGGAAAGGGGCACCGTATTGAGCACGCAACTCGACTCAAGGCAGGGATGGAGCGCGGGGCGGATTCTAAGTGCGTTTGGTGGCTGGGGTGGCAGAGGAAGCATCAGGTGTCATCGTGGAGCGCTTGGGCGGCATCTTGAGAGGTGGTCGGAGGTGGGGACGGCGAGTGGTGGTCGGAGACGAGGCTGGACGTGGCGGAGGGCACGGGGCGGGTGAGATTCAGTTGAGAGAGAGGGAATTACGGGGAGAGGATTTAGGGTTTATGAGGAAAATTGGGGATTTTGGGCGTTTTATTTGGCTGGATATCGAGTTTGTAGCGACTGCTACAATTTGTAGCGACCGCTACACAAGGCGGGTCAGGGGTGTAGCGATCGCTTGGATGAGTAGCGGTTGCTACGTTTCAAAATTGCAATGCTGTAGCGACCGCTACGGTTTCTAGCGATCGCTACAGAAGGTGGGATAAGGCAAGATTTAAATCATCGGGGTTATAGCGACCGCTACAGAATGTAGCGACCGCTACACCCTGTTTTTCCTCTGTTTTCCATCCAAAATGGCCTGTTCCGATCCTCCTGATCCTATAAATTCAAACACGAAAATCTTTTTGTGAGGGTGACACTATAAACATTTCCCTATAAACCCACAAACTCGGGAAAACTCGGACGAGTGACACAAAATAAGAATAAAATAAGGGAAGGTAGAGGTAGTTCTAAGTTAACGTCGTTAGCTTGGCGATGGTGTTATCTTACTGAGCTGGATCGGCAAGGTCCGTGCGGGACTCGTGCGTATCAATTTTATCGCCAAGGTATAGCTTCAACCGCTGGCCATTTACCTTAAATTCTTCATTTGTATCTGGATGGCGAATTTGGATGGCTCCGTGTGGTGAAACTGTTACTACTGTGTAGGGGCCGGTCTATCTAGACTTGAGCTTTCCTGGAAAAAGTTTCAAGCATGAGTTATATAATAACACTTGTTGACCTATCGAAAATTCACGATGAAGGATCTTCTTGTCATGTAATTTCTTTGTCCGTTCCTTATAGAGTCGAGCATTTTCATAGGCTCCCAAGCGAAATTCATCCATCACTTCCAGTTGTAATATCCGTTTTTCACCAGCTTTCTCTAGGTCCAAATTGATCCGACGTAAGGCCTAATATGCCTTATGCTCCAACTCGACTGGAAGGTGATATGCTTTCCCGTAGACAAGCTGGTATGGCGACATTTCGAGTGGAGTTTTGTACGCTGTCCAGTATGCCCAGAGTGCATCATTTAGCTTGCTAGACCAATCCTTTCGTGAAGGATTCACTGTAACCTCTAGAATTCTTTTAATCTCGCGGTTGGACACTTCAACTTGTCCACTGGTCTGAGGGTGGTAAGCTGTGGCAATTTTGTGAGTGACTCCGTATCTTGCCAATGCATTGGCGAGCAAGTTGTTGCGGAAATGCTTGTCGCCATCACTGATTAAGACTCTAGGCACACCAAACCGACTAAAAATGTTCTTTTGCAAGAACTTAGTCACCACTTTTGCATCATTGGTTGGTAATGCCACAGCCTCAACCCACTTGGATACATAGTCAACTGCGAGAAGAATATAAAGATTTCAGTCACATGAAACAAAAGGACCCATAAAATCGATACCCCATACGTCAAAAATTTTGACTTCCATGATGCCAGTCTGAGGCATCTCATGACGACAAGAAATGTTTCCTGTTCTCTGACATCGATCACATCGTGTTACAAACTCTGCAGCATCCTTGAAGAGTGTCGGCCAATAAAATCCACTCTGAAGCACCTTAGCAGCGGTGCGTTCTCCTGCAAAATGACATCCGTAAGGAGAAGCATGACAATGGTGAAGAATAAGCTCTTGCTCCTCTTGTGGCACACATCTCTTGAGCAATTGATCCTTGCCTATCTTGAACAAATATGGTTTGTCCCATACATAGCATCTGACATCTCGTAAAAATCTCTTCTTCTTGTCAGAAGGAAGGTTAGGAGGTAAAATGTTGCTTACGAGATAATTGACATAATCAGCATACCATGGGACAGAAATAACATTTAGAGCATACAATTGTTCATCAGGAAAAGATTCATTTATAGGAGAAGAAAATGTTACCACCAGGTTATCAAGACGTGAGAGGTGATCTGCCACTGGATTGTCAGCGCCCTTTCGGTCACGAATCTCGATGTCGAATTCTTGGAGGAGGAGAATCCATCTAATGAGCCTTGGTTTTGCATCCTTCTTATTGAAAAGGTAGCGGATGGCAGCATGATCTGTGTAAACTGTCACCTTACTTCCAAGCAAGTAAGCTCGGAACTTGTCAAGAGCAAAAATCACAGCGAGGAACTCCTTCTCTGTTGTTGCATAGTTGATCTGAGTATCGTCTAGCGTGCGACTTGCATAGTAGATGGCATGAAATCCAGTGGTTTTTCTCTGACCAAGGATAGCTCCAACAGCAAAATTGCTTGCGTCACACATGATTTCGAACGGGAGTGTCCAATCTAGAGATATGATCACTGGTGCAGATACGAGTGCCTTCTTCAATGTAGTAAAAGCTGTGTGGCATGCTTCATCAAAATGGAATGGCACATCCTTCTCAAGCAATCTGCAGAGAGGTTTGGTGATCTTTGAGAAATCTTTGATAAAACGCCGATAGAAACTAGCGTGTCCTAGAAAGCTTCGTACTCCTTTGATGGTAAGTGGAGGTGGTAACTTGTCGATGACCTCCAGCTTGGCCTTATCTACTTCCAACCCCTTACTTGAGACTTTATGGCCAAGGACCACACCCTCTATCACCATGAAGTGACACTTCTCCCAGTTAAGAACTAGGTGTGTTTCTTTACAACGTTCAAGTACTTTCCCCAAGTGAGCCAAGCAATCTTCATAAGAATCTCCGAACACTGAGAAGTCGTCCATGAAAATCTCAATCTGTCTCTCCACCATGTCCGAGAAAATGGCCATCATGCATCGCTGAAAAGTAGCAGGAGTGTTACACAATCCAAATGGCATTCTACGAAAAGCAAATGTACCGTAGGGACAAGTGAATGTAGTCTTCTCCTGATCTTCTGGTGCGATGGCAATTTGAAGATATCCTGAATAGCCATCCAAGAAATAGTAGAAAGCATGACCTGACAATCGGTCTAACATCTGATCAATGAATGGTAGCAGAAAATGGTCCTTCTGAGTTGCCTTGTTTAGCTTCCGGAAATCAATACAAACTCTGTGGCCTACCACCATCCTTGTCGGGATAAGCTCATTATTTTCATTAGGCACTACTGTGATTCCGCCTTTCTTTGGAACACATTGAGTCGGGCTTACCCACTTAGAATCTGAAATGGGATAAATGATGCTGGCATCGAGCCATTTGATGACTTCCCTTCTTACGACCTCCTTAAGTTTTGGATTGAGTCTCCGTTGAGCTTCTACGGTTAGACGAAAGTCGTCCTCTAGGATGATCTTATGCTGACATAATGAAGGGCTGATCCCCTGAATATCACCAAGTGTCCATCCAATGGTCTCCTTACGTTCGCCTATCACCTTGAGGAGTTGACTCTCTTGATCCTGATTCAAAGAGGCAGAGATAATAACAGGCAACTTGTGTGCATCATCTAAATAAGCATACTTGATATGAGCAGGGAGTGGCTTGAGCTCTAGGTCTGGTGGTACAATAATTGATGACTGAAGCTTAGGCCTTGGTGTATCGTCGAGCTCCAATGATTCAGCAGAGTGAATCCATGACACTTCCATGCTTCCATCTTCACATGCATCCTCGATTTCTTGTTCTTCTTCTCTTTCAGCAACAATTTTATCCACCACATCGATCCGATAATAATCATCTTCCACAGCTGGGTACTTGGCCACTTCAAACACATTAAACACAACTTCATCATCGCATACTTTGAAATAGAGCTCACCTTTTTCCACATCAATGCTCGTCTTTCCAGTGGCCAAGAAGGGTCGACCAAGGAGGAGAGGGACGTCATGATCTTCTTCTATTTCCATCACAATGAAGTCAACTAGGAAGATTAAGGTGTCAACCTTTACTAGTACATTTTCTACGATCCCCTTTAGTCTTGTTACCGAATGATCTGCAAGTTGGAGAACAATCAACATTGCCTTCATATCTCCTAATCCAAGCCTCCTGAAAATGGAAAATGGCATGAGGTTAATACTAGAACCGAGATCAATAAGTGCTTTCTTAAAAGTTTGATCTCCTATAGTGCAAGGAATGGTGAAACTCCCTGGATCCTTCATTTTCTGAGGTAGCTCCTGGCTCAGGACTGCACTACACCCTCTAGTCAGTGGAATGACTTCAAAGTCATCGATATTCCTTTTCTTTGAAATGAACTCCTTGATCCATTTTCGGTAGGTAGGCATTTGTTCGAATGCGTCAAGGAGTGGAATATTGATGTGCAAGTTCTTGAAGAGTTCCAGGAACTTCTGGTAGCTTGGATGCGAAGCTTGCTTGTTCACCCTCTATGGAAATGGTGGTGGAGGGTACACTTTTTCTGGTTTTGACTTGATCACTTCCTCCATGGGCTTTTCCTTAGCTACTACAGTAGGAGTTACTCGTAGTTCTTCTTCCTCCTCACTTACTGGCTTAGCTAATGGCTTGGCTACTGGGGTAACCACATTCTTCCCTAAATCGAGGCCACTTCTGGTAGTAATGGCCTTGCATTATTGTTGGTTGCTTAGTGGAGGCTCGGTGTTGCTTGGAAGTGAGCCTGGCTGTCTTGAATTTAGTTGCGATGCGAGTTGGCTGATTTGCACTTCCAAGTTCCAGATTGTTGCCTCGTGACTTAACACTTGCTTTCGTAATTCGTCCTCACTCCGAGTATCTTGTGGTGGTGGTGCTCGTGATTGCCATCTTTGTTGGTATGGCTGATATTGCTGAGGCAGAGGACCTTGTACATTGACTCCTCCGAATGGTGGTCTCGGTTGTTGGGGTACCTGCTGACCTGCATTGTTCTTCCATGAAAAGTTTGGATGGTTTCTCCAACCGGGGTTATAAGTGTTGGAATATGGATCATTATTCTAGTTGGCATGTCCCACAAAATTAACAGGTTCTGCAATCAAAGAACAAGCGTCTGTACTATGTGGACCGGTGTAAATTTCACATACCTGAGAAGACGATGATGCTTATGATGCCATCGAGCTTTGAAAGATTTGTGTCAATGCTGCTACTTGAGCCTTTAAAGTGGCAACTTCATCATTGTCTTGTATGCTTGCAACTTTCCTCCTTTCGATATGATCACCCCACTCGTGGTTGTTGGTAGCCATGGCTTCGATGATTCGAAAACCATCAGCTTCTTCTTTCTCTGTTAGATTACCTCCAACAGAGGCATCCAAGTTGACTCGGATTTGCGGCTCACATCCATTGTAGAATGTTTGGATAAGCATCCAATCCGGCATTTGATGATGTGGACAATCACGGAGTAATCCCTTAAAGCGATGCCAAGCCTCGTAGAGAGATTCGCCACCCTGTTACTTAAAATAAGAAATTTTATTATGAAGTTGAGTGGTCTTACCTGGAGGATAATACTTTGCCAGAAACTTGTCGGCTAGCTCCTCCCACGTGGTGAAAGTTCCAGCAGGAAATGAATCTACTCACTCACGAGCATCATCTTTCAGGCTATATTTAAACAATCTAAGTTTAATGGCATCTGGTGAGACACCATTATACTTGACCGTCGAATAATGGTCTTCGAACCTTTAGATATGCTTGGCGGGGTTTTCAGAAGGATAACCTCCAACTTGGTCTTGTTGAACCATATTGAGAAGGTTACTCTTTATTTCAAAATTGTTGGCCTCAACTGTTGGATAAGCTATGCTCGATCTAAGATCAACAAGCCTTGGATGCGATTTGTTCCTCATGGCCCCGGGTGCGTCAACTATCTGTCGATCAGCCATCGTTCTCCTGAGCTAGTTCCTCCTTTGATGAAAAGTGTGTTCAATCTCAGGATCGTACTCTTGGAGAGGTTGGTTGCCTCGATGGGTAATGGGCATACACTTCCTGCACTATTACTACACTCAACAAACAAGATCAAGCATAGTGATAAACAAGTAGTGTATAAAACTTAGTCTCAAAATCTTGAAGACTATATCCAATATTAACAATAACAAATTCAAATTATCCCCGGCAACGGCGCCAAAAACTTGATGCGTCCAAACATGGATCTAAATAATACGTGCAAGAGTACACGATCGCAACAAGTAATAAAGTGATAAGTAAGATCGTCTCCACAGGGAAAATGGAATTTGTTGCTAAGTACCAGATTACGTAATCAAAATCTTAAGCTAAGTAGATTAATTAACGGTTGTTGAGAATGCTAAACTATGGATTTTAATATTGTAAGAACCTAAGGTTGTCAATCTCAAGTTACTAACAATATTGAACAATAAAGATAAGAGAAGAATGAATGGATGTACTTAAAATCAAGTTGTCACTCCTTAACTCTTCAACACATGCACTTATTCTTTTTTAAGCAAAGAACTTCGAAATGTAAAAGCGAAATCTAATGTAATTGAAACAAAGGTACCTCCTTGATTAATGAATCAGAATATTGCATACAACCTTTGTTTTCCAAGAATAAAAACAAATCTAAGCTAAGATTGAAGTCTACAATTTGATTTTGCCTATTCTACTCCTTGGACTCCAATGTCTTCTCCCTTGGATTGCCTCCTCCATTTATAGCCACTCCAATATGCTTGCCAGAGAGGATTGAGCTGTCTTAGATCTACAAAATTGGCTGCAAGTTGATCAATGTGAGGTTGCAAGTGGTTTGCTTTCGATTTGCAGCTTTTCTTGACTTCTGCCGCCTGTGTAGCGACCGCTACAAATCATAGCGACCGCTACAGGTCAAAAATCGTGAGTGTAGCGACCGCTACGGAAAATGGGGGAAAAATGGTTGCTCAATCCAAGCGAGCACTACAAAGTGTAGCGAATGCTACACTTGCTCCTTCAGCTTTTTCTTCCTCTCCGAACGATTGGTCGCCTGCTCTGATTCCTACAAAAAACACAAACATCATCGACAACGATCCGAACTCTCGAATATCATGAAAACTCGACCAAGACTAAGGTAGATATGCATGATCCTACACAAAATATGCCTAAGTGACATACAAAACATGATCAAAAAGATGTACGTTTGCACGTACATCAATTGATACTGGTTGCTGGTTTATTGATAATGGTTTATTGGTTTATTAATTTATTGGTTTATTGGTTTATTGATACTAGCTTATTAGTTTATTAATTTATTGGCTTATTGATTTATTGATTTATTGGTTTATTTTATGCCAATTCTCTGTTCTCCAATTCTTCGAGTGTGTCTCCGAAAACCAACAAGTCGGAACAACAAACTAATAACGCATCACAACAAACCAATAACGCAGCAAAACAAACCAATAACCCAGCAAAACAAACTAGTAACCCATCACAACAAACCAATAACGCAGCATAACAAACCAATAACTCAGCAAAACACACCAATAACCTAGCAAAACAAACCAATAATCCAAAAAAATAAATTAATAACCAATCTAAACAAACCAGTAACCCAGCAAAACAAACCAATAACTCAGCAAAAAAACTAATAACTCAGCAAAACAAACCAGTAACCCAGCTAAACAAAATAATTACTCACCAAAACAAACCAGTAACCCAACAAAATAAACCAATAACACAGCAAAACAAACCAGTAACGTAGTACAACAAACCAGCAAGTCGGAACAACAAACTAGTAACTCTTATTCGTTAAACCAATATCTCTTATAATCAAATTAGTATCCCTTATAATAAAAGTGATGCTAAAAAGGAAAACCAATATGTTTGAACAGAAGGCGATGGAGGAAGAGGAGGTCATCGTTGGAGGAGGAGGAGGAGGATGGATGGATGGTCGGCGGAGGAGGAGGAAGAGGGGACGACAGGGACGATGAGAGGATGCATGAGGACGACGGGGGACGGCAGAGACGATGTGGGACATGCGAAGGATGAGGGGGGATGGAAAAAATGACGAGGTGATGTGCGGAGAAGGCCCGACCGTCGGCTGAGAAGAAGTTGCTGGAATCGGAAGGAAATAAGGTTTTTGGAAAAAGGGAAAGGGGAGAAAAAAAAGGAAAAGTAAGAGGGAAGAGGTAAAGAGGGAATTTGAAGAATTAAGGTGAGATGAATTTTAAGTTTCCTAAAAAAAAGGGATATTTAATGATGATTATGCTTAAAAAAATTATTAACTAGTTTTTAAGTTTGAGTAATAGGTAAAAATACCCTTAGTTATTTTACACTATTGGATCAAAATATTTTCAAAAAGATTTCAATTAGATGTTTAGATATTAGTGCCCATATGGAGACTAAATCCTTAGTCCCCATAGAATCCAATTTCCCACTCCCACTATCGCCCATTGCTTCTGTCCTCTAACATCCTTCATTTTTTCCAATTTAAAACCCTAAAACAAAAACCCCCCAATTCCAAAGAACTTCTTCCAACCCCCCTCCACCCTCCTCTAGAAACTTTCTCCTCTCTGCCCTCCTACACCTTTCATCCATAGTCACTGTCCTCTGGCGTCATCTATTTTCTCTAATTTCAAAAAATAAAACAATATGTGGTGTCAAATCGTAAGCACTCTGTACGAACCCGATACTGAGAAATTGCAACACCACAATTTTGGTAGCAAAACGCACAGTTTGAATTCCTATATTAAAAAAATGACGGATTAATTTCAAATTTTGCACCGATACTATAAAATTGTACCGATCTCACCCTAGATTTGTCATGTCCATGGGGATTATAGTTTCCAACTCATTTTTTTTTTATTAAGACCCTCTTGAAGTAGAATACGGTATAGCTCATATGCGTAGCTGTCTCAAGCTAATTTCAAGTCGGTATTAATAAGATAATATTTGTTTTGCGTTGACAAATTTAAGGACGCATAGATTGTCATAATATTGTCGGTAAATGTCGAGTCGATAACATTGTGTTTTTTGTGTGGTTAATTTATAATTCAACAATTCTCCCTATCCATAATATTAATATTTTATTATAAAATATACAATATTAGGACAGGTTAATATATTTGTTAAAATTCCGATGTTACTTTTTCTTGGCTTAAATGTATCTTTTTGTGTGCATAAGGTCACTATTCAACTTTTTTTTTTTTTCATTTTGATGGGAGTAACCAATGCCTCTGTTTGAGAAATACACCATTTGTGTTTTTACATGAGGGTAATGTTTGTCGCTTCGAAAAATTATATCCTCACTGCCTCGCAACTGATTAACCAAAGGTGGCAGCCAAAGGAATCATTACATGCCGATGACACGAAGAAGGGAACATACCGCCTAACTTATATGATGTTCTCATATTTAATACCGGGGATTGGTAATTTTCCTACTCCTATCCTAATATTTTGCTATAATGGCATTGGCTTCCCTTGTCAAATTCCATTTATCTTTATTTTGACAGGAAAATAATCCCACCATCTTTCTAATCATGTGTCGTAAACTGGCTGTTATGATGTGGAAAATAAGCTAGAAATGTTGTATGATATATTAATTATTAAGATCGTTTTAGTGAGGTATCCGTTGGACTTCGATTTCTGTTTTCAAAACAAATTAAAAGTTAATGGCACCCATTTATTCTTAGTCAAATTGTGTATTCATGTCTTAACCAGGTGGAATCATGACAAGTTCCCTTAATGGTCTGGAAATTGTTCTTGACAATATATTGTAGCCTCGGAAGACGCTCAAATATTGGAGACTGCAGTCACCACGACATTTTTACGGTGCTGACCGAGATCAGAACGGTAGTTGCTTGTTCGAAGAGCCTAGCCCCTCAAGAACATGAGGTACTTACTATTCATTCACTTCTCCGACCACGAAAGAGAGTCAAATCTATAATTGCTCGAGTTATATTGTTTAGGATGAGTGACTGCTAATGCTTGGTTTGATCCCAGCAGCAATAGAGTAAATAAAGAGGCCAGGCTAATTAATCGGTTTATAGAAGAGAAACTGCAAGGCAGTGACATCAGAGTGCTTGATCTGACTCATATGAGCGAGTTCAGAGCTGATGCTCACCCGGCAATTTCGGATAAATCAAAAGCTTGCTGCATATCCTTTTGCCAGAGGAAGCAGAGGCAATTTCGGATAAAACGAGACTCCCACCATCTTAGTAGCCTGTTGAAAGCAGAGACAAGTAAGTGCAGAGGAAAAGAAAACACAGATTACAATTTCAACTGATGGATCTATACTTGTGAGTCCTTCAAAGTATAAAGTCAAAGGGGATGCATGATTCCTAATTATTTGACAAATCGCCATGAGGAAGGAAAACCAAAAAGTTGGACAAGAAAACTTAAAAGTCATTAACCACGCTCCACTTAACTTGCTTAGCCCCACAAAACTATTTACGCGAAGTCTGCCTCTCCATGGCCAAGAACAACTATCAAATACTTATCCCCTGGCTATACCCCCAGTGAATCTTCGGATACTACGAAAATTCTAACATACATGAAAATAAAAGAAGAAAACTAAGAAAAACAGTAAACGAGGTAAGATATACTATGTACTTGCGACAGAAATCACGGTCGACCAGGTGATACGGACTCAAACTAAGACCAGCAGCTACGTTTGACAGCTTGTAAGAAACTTTCCTCCATGGCAGAAGAATATACATGCGAGGGGAATCATCAACCCTTTCTTCGCCATAGTAAATATCATCGTCGGCTACGTGTTGATCATTTATGCCACCATTCCGATAGCTTTACTGGGGAGCAGACCTGTAAGATGCAAGCAAATTCCCTTTATTCTCATCACACATGTTTACAGCCGCGGGTCAAGCATATATGATATAAATGCAACTATCAACGACAATTTTCAGCTCGAGGAAGTAAAATATAAAGAGCAAGGGCGGATCCATTCGAGCACATTCTTTGCCCTTACCTATGGACTTGGCTTTGCTACCATTGCTTCCACTATCTCGCATGTGGCCCTCTTCTATAGAAGGCAAGCTTATACTGACAAATTATCGGGAAGTCCATCCTTCTATCAATTGAGAAGATTTTAGAAAGTTGGTACAAGGTTTCGAGGGTATTGTTATGTTCCTGCACCTAATTCTTGGAAGTTTAAATATTCCCTGCTCATTTCATTTGATCTGATTGTAAAGTGTACAATCTAATTCTGTGATAGCCACAGTAGACGAACTTGTACGGGGTCTGCTCATTTCAACCGAATTCGACATACAACAGTTGTTACAATTAACAATTTATTATTGGCATCCACAGGAAAATTTATCAGAGATTATTTCGTTGCAAGTAAACCTCAGCTCCAATGGGCCTGACATACATACATTACACCATCAGTAAGCTCACGATGCTTCACAATAAGAGAAGACATTCAATAAGCAGGACCCATAAAAGTAAATTTACTGTCAGAGCAGTAACAAGCAAAAGATGCATAAACTAGAAACTTTGGTGCTTGAATAATAGGCAGGAGCTTCAGAACATTCAACTATACCAAGGCATGGTACTCCACTTACCTCCTCAGTATAAGGCCAACGTATACTCCAGAAAAAGTGCTATGCATGAGTATGTTTCATTTCCAATGTGAACAAAAATAACCTATAATTCATAGGAGTTGGGTCTAGGACAAGCAATTGGAGGAGCTTCCATTGGTTGGAATGCACCAACTTGCTACCCGGACAGGAGAATCTCAGGGAATAGAGCAAACTTAGGGCTGCTTTCTTCTTTTTTACGGCTCATTTTTCAACAATTTGGTTGTATCACTGTTTAAAGTATACAACATAAGAAGTACCTGAAACCAGCTGCAGCAGCTTTGATGCTAAGTTGTTTTGCCGATCTCATCAGTTGAATTTGGATGAGCATCTGCTCTCTTACTCCCTGCAATCAATGAGCACAAGCAAAAGAAGAAGAAGAAAAAAGGAAAAAAGTTATATTAAAAGACAAGCGGAGTGAACACAGTTCCACCTTTCATATTAGAATCCACGAGCGGCATGGTTCTAACATGCAGACAAAGTACAAATGAAGTCCATCAAACAAAGGTAAAAAGAATCAGGCCAGGCAATCACCGTACAATCCTCTGCCTAGTAGGACTTTAGAAAAGTTTGAAGCTATATACTTGCAGTACACTCTCGAGAGGATATGAAATTAGTTTCCAGAAGCAACTAGATCATGAGACCTGATGGAAAGACATGCAGATTACGGTGGCGGTCAGTACATATTCGAGGTTCTTAAAGATTTATCTAATGAGATGACAGACAAAAGAAACAACAACAATGTAATAGTTCGCAAAAATTTCGAGCCTTCAAGGTTTGCTAATGATAAATGTAGTAATTAACCCCTCAATTTACTCAATTTCCTCGATCGAATTTCAAATCACACAAGCAATTCAATCTTAAACCAATTGAGCTAGAACACAATTAATTGAGAAGCGAAAAAACTCAAATTTTTATTAACATCTTGCATCCTTTTATAGACAAGGATTTAACAAGGGAGAGATTCATAATCAATCTCCAATTCCTACTCCTAAAAGAAAAAACAATCCTAATCAAAATCGGAAAAAGCTAACGAGTTCCAATTGAACTCTAACTCTACCAATTCAGCTAACACTTGCTTGAATTGGAAATATAACAAAAGAAACTAAGCAAACCTACTTCTACTTAGCTTAATCGAGCTCAATTGTGCTCAATCAAACTCTAATTTGAAGTTTAATGGTGCCAATCAGCAGAAATTGATCACCAACTTCAACACTCCTCCTTGATCAATGGCTGCAGACTCCTAGAGCCTTCCTCAGTTCTTCAAATCGACTTGTAGAGAGAGGCTTGGTGAACACATCTGCAATCTGATCATCCGTAGAGCAATAAACCAAATTAACTTCTTCATTCTTCTGCACTTCTCTAAGAAAATACAGCTTGATATTGAAGTGCTTGATCTTCCCATGAAATACTGAATTATTGCTGATTGCTATAGCAGACATGTTGTCAACTAAGATCTTCGTGCTTCCTTCTTGATCAACATGCAAATCAACTAGCAATTTCCTCAACCAAATTGTCTGATTCACAGCAGCAGTTGCTGCAATGAATTCAGCTTCAGCAGTTGATTGAGCTACAATCTCTTGCTTCTTTGAACTCTATGAGAACATTCCTGAGCTAAGAGTGAAGCAATACCCTGAGGTATTCTTCATATCATCAGAACCAGCCCAATTACTATCAGAGAAACCATAGAAATCGAGCTCAAGATTAGACCTGAACTGAACTCCATAATCAGTGATTTCTCTCATATATCTCAGCACCCTTTTTGCAGCTCTGAAGTGCTCTTCACTTGGATTGTGTAAAAATCTTGAAAGAACACTCACAGCTTGCAATATATCAGGTCTTGTTGCTGTCAAGTACATCAAACAGCCAATCAAGCTTCTGAATCGATGCTCATCAGTCTTCTCAGCTCCATCTTCTTTACTCAGCTTCTCTTTCTGGTTCATTGGAGTGCCAATCTCCTTGCAATTCTCCATGTTGAACTTCTTCAAGATCTCCTTGGCATACTTCTTTTGACAGATGAAGATGCCTCGATCATCTTGCTTGACTTCCATACCGAGAAAGAAAGACATCAGTCTCAAATGTGTCATCTGGAACTCTTTCATCATCTCCTCCTTGAACTGATCAATCAAGGACACATCACTCCCTGTGACAAGAAGATCATCAACATAGATTGAGACAATTAAAATCTCAGATCCAGCCTTCTTGGTGTAGAGAGTTGGTTCACTTGGACTTCTCACAAAACTAGCTTCAATCAAGTGATTATCAATTCTGGTATACCAAGCTCTTGGAGCTTGTTTGAGTCCATATAATGCCTTTTGCAGTAGATACACTTTATCTTATTCTCCTTCTACAGCAAATCTTTCTGGTTGATTAACAAAAATCTCTTCTTCCAGATAACCATTTAAGAAGGCAGACTTGACATCCAGTTGAAACACATTCCAACCCTTTTGAGCAGCAAGAGCTAAAAGTAATCTGATTGTATCAAGCCTTGCAACTGGAGCAAAGATCTCAGAGAAATCAATACCATACTCTTGTGCATATCCCTTCACCACAAGTCTGGCCTTGTGCTTGTTGATTGAGCCATCAGCATTCAATTTGGTTCGAAACACCCAATTCACTCTAATTACTTTCTTGTGGTCTGGCTTGGGAACCAATTTCCATGTCTGATTCAGCTCAATCATGTGAAGCTCCTCCTGCATTGTAGTCATCCAATTTGCATCTTTTCTTGTTGATTCAAAGTTTAGAGGCTCCAAAACAGCTACATTGCTTCTCTCATAGATCTCTGCAAGAGATCTTGTTCCCCTGACTGGAACATCATCAACTTCCTCTTCAATTGAAGGTAAAAGACTTGAATCTTCACTCCAATTCCACTGCTGATCTTCAACGAATTTTATATCTCTACTGATGATGATCTTGTCAGTCTCAGGTTGATAAATTCTGAAAGTTTGGACACCAAGCTGTACCTCATGAAGATCCTAGATTCGGCTTTCCTATCGAGCTTATCTCTCTTCACATTTGGAACACATGTAAAGCACAAACAGCCAAAGATCTTCAAGTTTTGGATTATTGGCTTGTATCCATACCAAGCTTGAAAGGGTGTCTTGCTTTCTAATGCTCTTGTAGGTAATCTATTTAGCAAAAACACAGCTATATTTGCAGCTTCAGCCCAGAATTTCTTTGACAAATCCTTATTATGAAGCATGCATCTAACCATCTCAACTATGGTTTGATTCTTCCTCTCACTCACTCCATTTTGCTGTGGAGTGTAGGGAGCAGTCAATTGGTGTTTGATTCTAGCCTCTTTGTAGAACAGATCAAATCTCGTGGAAGTGTACTCCTTGCTATTGTCCGATCTTACAGCTTGGATCTTGCAATTTGTTTGATTTTTGATCAAAGCTTTGAATTTCCAAAAAATCTCAGCAACTTCGGACTTAAACTTCATAAAGTAAATCCAGCACATCCTACTGAAGTCATCTATGAAGATTATGAAGTACTTGCTTCCCTTTAGAGAGGGCTCTGGGAGAGGACCACACACATCAGTGTGAATTAGCTGCAATTTCCTTGATGCTCTGCTGGTTGCTTAAGGAAAGGAGCTCCTAGTTTGTTTTCCAAATTGACAAGCCTTGCAAGTTGCAATTTGTTCTTCAAGATTTGGAATTCCTGTTGCTAGATCATCCTTCTTCATCTTCAACACAGCAGCATGATTGAAGTGGCCCAATCTCTTATGCCAAAGCTCAGTGGTGGTCATTGAGTTTATTATAGCAGCTTGCTCTTGCTCCATTAGATTCAAGGAGAAGGTCTTCCCTTTCATCTTGACCTTGAAAAGAATAGCTCCTCCTTCATCCTTAATTAGACACTCATTGTCCTTGAACTCAATTGTGTAATTCTTCTCAAGCAGTTGACCAACACTTAGCAAATTTTGGCTTATGTTAGGCACATACAAAACATCATAAATCAATTTTGTGCCTTTGCAGCTTTCGACAGCAATTGTCCCCTTCCCTTTCACTGGAATAAACTCTCCATTGCCAACTCTTACTTGCGAAATCACAGACCTGTTAAGCTCCTTGAATAGCTCGATGTCATGTGTCATGTGATTTGTGCAGCCACTGTCAATCAACCAGTTTTCACTCTTAGTGGTTATACTGCAACAGGAGGCCACAAACAGCTGATCTTCCTTCTCATCTGCAACTTGAGCTTCTCCTTGTTGAGGAGAGTCTTTTGTACTACAGATCCTTGCTATGTGGCCCAATTTGTTGCACTTATTGCATCTTATATCTTGTCTTCTCCAACACCTATAAGGAGGGTGACCTTGCTTTCCATAATGCTTACATAGAGGATAATCTGACTTATCAATACTCTCTCTCTTACCTTGAGACTGATCTTCTGGGGTCTTTTTTGTGTTCTTCTTCTTCCTCTTATTACTAGATTGTACCTTTGCTGGAAGAGCTCCTTCTGAAGTTCCTTCTTGCCTCATGGCTCTTCTTTATTCCTGAGCTTGAAAGGCATTCATCACCTCTGCCAAAGTGATCTTGTTTAGATCCTTTGAATTTTCCAAAGAGGCAATCGAAGGTTCATATCTTTCTGGTATTGTATCCAGAATCTTTTGAACAATTCTTGAATCTTCAAAATCAGTTCCGTACAACCTTACTTGATTCACAATGCAGAGAAGTCTATCAACATACTCCTTAATCGTTTCTGATTCCTTCATCCTTTGCATCTCAAATTCTCTAATCAAATTCAGCACTCGCATTCCCTTGATCTTCTCATCTCCTTCTTGAGAAAATCCCAAATTGCTTTTGCTGAAGTTAGAGACATAATCCTTGTGAAGATTGAAATTGAAACCGCATTGAACAAGGTCGCCTTCACCTTCAATTTTCTCTACTTTCTTTCAGAGTGGTACTTGACCTGTGCCATTGTAGGATTATCAGAGAGTGGAGTAACCACGTAGTCCACTTTAATTGCATCCCACAAGTCGCAGGCTTCAAGATACGATTGCATCCTTATCGCCCACACTTGATAATTGTCACCATCAAAGGATGGTGCCTCCATTGCAGAGAAATTGAACTCCGACATCTTCCTTGATCATAGATCTCTTAAGACAAAAGCTATTGATATCAATATACGTGGTTCAGTTTTTAATTGACCTACTCCATGGGGGTATAGACGATCTCATTATGATAGGTGGATTACAATGGGTATATAGGCTATGGAGAGGTCACAGCCTCATACCTTCAGCCTAGTTGCTCCTACACCATTGTATTTGCTCTCTCCCAACCCCTGAACTTCTACACAATGCTTCTATTTATAGAAGACTTAATTTATAGTTCTACCTTAACTAGAATTCCTATTACTAGAAGAAGACTTATACTTTGCTCCTTCCCAACTAGAATTCTATTACAATGGGTTATCCTTAAGTAGGATTTGAGACAAACTCCAACACTTCACCTTGGATCAAATCCAAACACAATCATCATTTCAAGCTCCACTTACTCTTCTACATACGATCATCTTCATTGTGTACCTCTTTCATTAAGCTTCATGCTTCAATCTGTCCTAACTGTATACCGGGCAACAACGGTAGAACAATGGTGGCTCTAGAGTAGGAGATTCTTCGTACTCCCCATTCTCTCTATCCTCCAGTTCTCTTTCCTCAACTTGCCTAAATTCTACTTCTCAGACCATCAAACAATAAGCAGCCTTCCTCCTCAGGCTCAACGGCACATGGATGGTTGGTCTCTCTTGGTGTACGATGGCTTGTCACAAGGAATCTTATAAATACAGTAGACAACAACTTCCTCTCTTCTCTTTTTTTGTTTGACTTAGATTTCTGGAATACTTTGGCGTGCTCCAGGGAGGTTGGCTTTATCACCGAAATCAATACTCCACCTTGATTTCTTAACTTGATGAACACCTCATAGATCCCTCAAGATAAATGCTCTGATACCATGTTGAATTTTTAAAGAAAGAGAAGAGAGACAATAGTAGCAATAGCGGAATAATAGAGAGGACACACAATATACGTGGTTCGGTCTTCAATTGACCTACTCCATTGAGGTATAGACGATCTCATTATGATAGGTGGATTACAATGGGTATATAGGCTATGGAGAGGTCACAGCCTCATACCTTCAGCCTAGTTGCTTATACACCATTGTATTTGCTCTCTCCCAACCCCTAAACTTCTACACAATGCTCCTATTTATAGAAGACATAATTTAGAGTTCTACCTTAACTAGAATTCCTATTACTAGAAGAAGACTTATCCTTTGCTCCTTCCCAACTAGAATTCTATTACAATGGGCTATCCTTAAGTAGGATTTGAGACAAACTCCAACAATAAACCACGTTTCATTGATTTTTAGAGGAAGCGGAAACAGTCAAAGATTTTCACACTAGCAGATAAAAAGGGGTCTAACAGCATCTGGAAAGCTGCATCCCCTGCCTAAGGTCTATATCTTCAATGTACTTCAGAATAGTCACCCTAAACTAACCTTCTTACGATCTCATAGTTCACTCACACTAACAGTTGCCACACTTGCAAGCGTGTCAGAGAAATTGAATAACCATACACAACAAGCGAGGAGCTCTTTTGAAGATCAATACAGAAAGTAAGGTGGTCGGAGACACGTGAATATGCTACGCTACTATGTACATAGATAGAAATTCCTGAAAGTGACTAGGCAACAATCATAACATAGAAGTTTAGAACAACAAATCCAGTTCCCCAGGGGCACAAATCTTTTGTAACTGTAACAAAACATCTCTAAAGCACAGAAGAATTGCTCCGAGCTCGACGCCAACTGTCATCTAAGTGAAACGATAATTGGTTTTCTAACCAAACTAACCAACTAACTACTGTTACGAGACATCGGCCACACTATCCAAATGAGAACTCACTAAAAGGTAGACTGCCTCGACAGTTGAGCAGTAAAGCTGAGGAAGTAACATTCACCCTGGCCTTCGATCTTCAAATCCTAAACCCTAATAACCGCAAAAAAGTGAACAAAGAGAATTTAAAAAGAGATACGACACTAGGATTTGGAGAGAGAGGAACCTTGAAGGGAGCGACGGAGGAGAAAGGCAAGGGAGGTAGGAGTAGAAGAGTGATGCGATAAATATTGAGTCAAAAATACGTGTAAGCGAATACGATTGCACAAGTAATATAAAGATAAGTAAGATCATCTCCACAGGGACATATGAACCAATTCTCTAATTACCGGATTATGAATTCTCAACTTTAATCTAAGCAGTTCAATTTGAGTGATTTGGTTGTAACTAATTACTACGAATTGCAGAGCAAACCTAGGGTTGTCAATCCTAACTTTGCACAACGATCAATTAACTTAATGAAACAGTAAAGATGAGAACGTAATCCGTGTCACGAATCAAGGTTGTCAATCTCAATACGCGTACACTCAATATGAACCAACCAAGCAATCAATAATCAAGTAGATGAATGAAAAGACAACACCTGACCACGATATATGAAAATACCTTGTCGATGGATTGCTCCAGATTGTTGATTACAATTCTCCAATTCGAAAGCAAAGAAGAGAAGAAACTAGGGTTGAATCTTGCGTGAAAACGTTCCAGAGTCCCAAAAAATTAGGTCTTAAAGACCTTATATAGTCCAACATAAAAGATAACCTAAAAGAGAAGTCATCATTCGACTAAACAGGTTTTTCAGAATTTTCTCGGCCAGCCCAGTAGGGCACTGGATATACCAGCAGAGCATTGGTCTCCGATCTGTTGAAATCCAGCAGAATGCTGGATATCCCAGCGGGGCATTGGTCTTCAGTAGTTCCTTCAAATCACCTTCAACTCCTCGTCTTTGCTATCTGCCGTCGCACCATACCTTGCTCCTTTCACAACCCTCACTGAACGCCTACAAAATAACCAAATTTTGACAGATCTCCCGCTCCTAAACAAAACACAAAATGCATAAAACACACTATGACATATGATGAAATGAGATCAAAGCATGGACAAACTATGCGCAAAACACAGGTTGATGTGTGTCCGTTTACACGCACATCACAACTCCACACTTAAGTTCTTGCTTGTCCCTAAGCAAGTTGCATCAGAACTGTTGTCTTCATGGCTTCTCCTTACTTGAACAAATCACGACACGCCTTACCCTATTGCTAATCATTCATCTCACTCAAGTGCCCAGAACAATGATTATGTAAACACCACACCCTTAGCTGTTTAACCCAACTTTCACACTATGCAGACCATACATGAGAGCTAACCACTCAGAGGGAAAAATCAATTTATGCTCACATGTCATGGTGGGTCAACTGTCTATCACTCGCAAGCATGCTCGGGGTCTAAAAGTATTACATTTCGCACTTGACACTCTCTCAATTAATACGGGGCTCATAATCAAGAGAGA
>SOPF01014677.1:0-15548 GCA_012979155.1 Hypericum perforatum | reverse complement strand
TGTACAGTTCATTGACGAGGGGCTAAATATTTGGATTCTCAATTTTACTACTAGATAACTAATATTGATATTGGTCCATTTTTATGCGAAAGTCAAAGTTCTGAGATCGTGCATCCTGCTAACTTCTCCGGAAGTCAAAACTTCTAATATTCAACTTTTTGGTAGCTACTTCCTGCACGTTCTAATGATGAGAAGCTTTTGGATTTGATGTAGTTAATTATGACTATTTTTTGTATATTTCTTATAATCTTTTTTGAAATGAATAGGAGGATCGGATCATCCATTATTAGTTTCAGGTTCTTCTCACTAACATAGGTGACCAATAAACATGACTGAATTATTCTAACTTAACCATAAAATCTCGAGTACATGGGTCTTTCTTGCTTCGAAGGACTACTCGTTTGTAATGAAAACAAATTTTATTCGCTTAAATAATTCACCTTATGCAATGTATCTACACATTATTACTAAAGTCCAAATTTATTTTAAGGAAAAATTCTCATAGGTAGCTGGGGATGCCTAAAATATTATTTTAGTCTATGCTACCATAATTGAAATTTTGATCATCCTTGTTTTATTTTATCAAACTCTTAAGTTCCTATCGTCCAATCTAAATTTTTTGGATCTTTGAGAGGGACAGTTCAATATAATCAATCAAGCTAAAGGATCAAAATTTTGATTCGGTAACAGCATTGACTAAAATAATGTCACAGAAAATTTGTGGGACTAGAGAACAATTTGCACTTTATTTTATTAATATTTTAACTACTAATTGACTTATTTACCATTATTTCATTGTTCCTGGCCGACCTAACCTCTTTCAATCAATTTTTTTTGGCAAACTTCAACATCCGATCGTCTTCTCTAACAAACACCAACTTCCGATGAAATATATTATGCGTGATAACTCCTCTAACCCTCACTTTTAAAGGATATCTTATTAAATATGTAATATGGGTTTTAATGTAGAAGGATTTATAAGGATAAACAAACTATACAAAATAAATATTCTCCTCAAGATTCTTACAATATTTAGATAGTGAAATCTAGTCCATACCTTCAATACATGAACAAAGATGATAAGTGATAATCTTCCATCAATCTTATGGCATGGTTCTAAAAGAACGGTCTATACTACAAAAATTATCATGCGACATACCTCTATAAAAATGATCTATGTTACAAAAAATAAATCTGCCGTTTTGATTTTCTAATATCATAATTTGTTTGCTAATCAACCAGGTTTCGTGTTTAACTGAAAATGCTCTTCCAAATTGTTGGGCCAGCTCCACAATAATCCAAAATGGATATTTTGCATGGAGCTGGGCCACCTCCATTAAATTTCAAGGATGGCATGCAAAGAGGAGCCCAAATGGCACCTACTCCACATGCATTCTTTTTGGATTTTTTTGGGTATAAAGGGGGTCTTCAGTGACCATTTCGTCACTTTCGCCACCAGAGGTCCCTCTCACAGATTAGCAAAATTTCAGTTTAGTACTGAAAGGTCTCAAAGATACACATTCGAAGGACAATTCGTGGAATCAAGCTACCGGACCATTAGAACGTATTCGTAGTTCGACCAACGCCTCACCTACGTCGTTTCGGGTCTATGCGGGATCACGCTACGAGAGGTATACGGTTTTTAGTCATCTTAATTAGTAGTTAATTAAGTTTGATGTAATATGCATGATTAGTGTTAATTATGCATTTAAAACCATCAATTGGTATCAGAGCCTTATTTATATGTGTTCTTGATGTTGCATGTTGGTTCAACTTGGTTAATTATGTTGATTATCGAGTTGGTTATATTCAAAATTATGCTCAGATTGTTTTTGGGCCGTTTTTGAATGTTTTTGAGTCAACCGAGCACTTTTTTGAAAGTTCTTGGTCGTACGGGATCGTTTGGTTTCACACGGAAGTTTAGTGACCAAACTATAATTTGCCTCCCCGATTTTGAAAATCGTTTCCCTGTTTTGAGTCTTTTTCGTCCGATTCATTCGAAACCATTTTCCGGCCGATTTCGACGAAAGCAAAGCCGGAGACCTGTCCCAATCGACTCGCTTGTGTATTGCAAACACACTGATACCTGATTTGTCCCTTGACATCGCCGGAGTGGCGAGTTCTCGCCGTTGGAAGCCTCAGCTCCGACGAGAGGAGAACTCCTCTGCGATGACGACCCGAGCAACTCTGACCACCGAGAGCGGTACTACCGTGATCGGGAGGTCGAGGCGAGTCGTTTCCGACCAGTGGCGTCGAACGACTCGCCTTCTTTGAGCCGCGGTCGTAGGGGGCAATTTTAGGGTTTCGGACGGGGAGAAGAAGGAAGAAGAAGGTTGGGGCCGTTTTTTGTGTTAGGGGCATTTTGGGGATTTCGTGTTTTCTCCGAAAAACCTTTTATACCCTGAGTCGATTTTAAATTGAACCAGTTGGATTTGAATGGTTTAATGGTTCGACCCACTCGATTTAGGGTTGACTCTGATTTCGAACCAAAAAATTATAATTTGAGTCGATTTTTTAAATTAAACCGGTTGAATAGACTGATTTAATAGTTTGACTCTGATTTTGATTTGATTTTGGTTCTGAGTTAAAATTGATTATTTGGCTAAATTTTGTTTTTAATTGGATAAATTTGTTTTATTCAATTGAAATTCAAAATTATTTAAAGTTTTTTAAAATAAGTGATTGTTTTAAAATAACTTGAATAATTTTTGGAATGTGTTCCGAAAATTATTATGACTTATCCATTTCATGACATTAAGAACATTGGAGATTTGGAAATTTGTTTTTCGAATCTAATTTCTTGGGAGATATGTGATCTGACCCAAGAAATTATCTTGCATGTATTGCCAGATACTATGTCGGATGGACAGAAACCTCCTGTCGATTTGGTAGCCCTGAGACGGGATATAATCCAGAGGAGACTTGGTCATTCGAGACTTAATGAAGACGTGATGGAGATAGCTAATCACATTGCAGCTGTACATAGAGATATGCAAGTGGCTGTGGATCACGGAGCGTACGACTATGGATGGGACTGGATATCTATGTTTCGTGACTTACTCTCCACCTTAGATCATGGTGGAGAGTTGTCCGAACTATATAATCCACCCGTGTACACTCATGTTGATGCACTCTATAGGCTCCTCAATCACCTCCAAACTCGAGGAATGAGAAGAGAGTTTCGTGCACCTAACCCTTTGCTCCTTAGAGACGGTTTTGACGTAAACCATTTCATGAGCCAAACGGTGGTGTACATTTTTTCAGTTGCCCTACGTGTATGGGTAATTGATTCCATTCCTCGACCGGCAGTACATCTGGGAGGTCTTGGAGGGCCTTCCAGCTTTGGTCCCGGGGGTCTTTCCAGGTTTGAACCTGGAGAGCCTTCGAGGCTTGCTGCCGAGAGATCTCCTGGGTCTGAACCCAAGGAGTCATCCCGACCTGTTCTTCGCAATCCTATTATAGAGAATGGACCGGTCGAGGATCCGGAGGAGGATCCTAAGGAGGATCCAGAGGAGGATGAGAGCCCGAAAGACTGATTCCGGAGTTCGGGGTATGAGACCGGGACACCCGAGCATCCGTTTCGGGTGGACTGATCTCATGATATGGATATTTCTGTTATGTTTTGATTTGTTTTTCCTTGTTTTTTAAATAAAAACAATGTGTAATGTAACTGTATTGTACAAGTTATATTTCAATAATAAGTTGTGTACTTATTTTATAAACTGTATACTTGTGTTTTTGTATGCGTGTTTACGTACAATTGCACTACGTGAATAAATAAATTGTGTTTATTTTATTCATGTGCCACTTGAGTTTACTGTAAGTGAACTTTAATACATCGTAGTTAGAGATTAACTCTTGAATGGTAATAAGAAGCACACTAGCGATCCACTTCGATTTTGAGACTAATCGAAGATTACGTGAAATTAAAGTTGTGAGATTATAGTAAACTGTTTCATATTGCCGAAATCAAATTTCTAATATATGCTTATATTTCAAATATTCTCTTTAGACATGACGGTAGCATCTAGAATGATAATTGCTGAGTTGAACCGTGAGCTAAGGCTCAACGGAGACAACTACGATAATTGGAGCATGAAGATTCAATACGTGCTCGAAGAACAAGAGGTTCTCGAGCAAGTTAGAGTCATCATGCCCAAACCTGAAACAGGTATAATTGCTCAGCATAGGCGTAACCTTGACGCCTATGCTATTTGGAAAAAGAAGAATTCCACTGCCTGTCTAATTCTTCTAAGCTCCATGATGGATGACATCACAAGGCAATTCCGCATTTATGAAAACGCGAAAGAGCTTTGGGATGCTCTGAAGGCTAAATTCGGGAAGCTTTCTGTGTCAAAGCTACGTGCTTTGATAATAAGGTTTGACACCTTCAAGAAACGACCTGAAGTTACCATGAGAAAATATCTTAGAATGATGTCCAACATGATCAGTGACCTGGCTGAGGCCGGTCATATGCTATCATTTGTTCCTTACCTGCAAGTTGGGAACAAATGAAGATGAATCTTACCCATTCTGATAATCTAGTGACATTTGAGGATGTTGCTAGACATCTTGAGCTAGAAGAAGATCGTCTTCTAGCTACAAGATCTTACCCGAAAGCTAATTTGATTAATTCAAATAGCTCTAAGAGTAAGAAGAAGGGAAAAGGAAAAGGAAAGGGTAAGAATTCTTCTGTTCCAAAAGCAGCTGACTTAGGCGTCAAAGCTGGTAGCTCAGGGTCTAAAAAGAAGAAGGCGTTTAACATTTCTAAGGTGAAATGTTATAACTGCCAGAAGAAAGGCCATTTTGCAAAAGATTGCAATATGCCTAAGCAGGTACATTCAAACTCAAATGTGATTGAGATTAATGTATCTTCTTGTACCCTACTTGCTAAATCACATTCTTTGTGGGTGATAGATTTGGGAGCAACCGACCATGTAGCTAGAGATCGAAGTTCTTTTGTTGAATTCTGGAGATTGCCAAATGGAGCAAAGACCATTTTTGTTGGCAACAACTCGTCAATAGAAGTGAAACGTCTGGGCACCAGTAGTTTACACCTTAGTGGTGGACGTGCTCTCATTCTACATGATGTGTTATATGCTCCGGATATTCGTAGGAACTTAGTCTTTGTTACTACTTTGATGTCTTTAAGTTTTTTCCCTGTTGTTTGGGAATGATATTGTAAAACTGTTTTTGGATGATGTGTACTATGGTAGCGGTTTCAAATCGGAAGGTTTTATTGTATTGGATATTGTTCCATATGATAGTACTTCTTTTGTCATAAGTTCTAATTCGTCGCAAGACGATATTAAACTATGGCATTCTAGACTTGGACATGTAGGCCAAGAACGCTTGAATCGTCTAGCTAAGGCCGGATTGCTAGGAAAGATAGAAAAGTCTATCTTACCTAGATGCGTTGCGTATCTAGAAGGAAAGAGCACTAGAAAACCCTTCGGTACTGGAACTAGAGCTAAATTTCTATTAGATTTAATTCACTCAGACATATGTGGCCCAATGAATGTGAGGGCGAGACATGGTGCTTATTATTTCATCACTTTCATTGACGACTATTCAAGATATAGTCTGATATATCTAATTTCTCATAAGTCAGAAGCATTAAATTGCTTCATGACATTCATGAATTTTGTTGAGAATCAGAAAGAAAGAAAGATAAAGGCTTTACGAACAGATCGTGGCCGTGAATATCTTTTAGATGATTTTAAAGCACTATGTGTCAAAAAAGGAATTGAACATCAGTTGTCCATTCCTTACACGCCTCAACAGAATGGGGTAGCTGAAAGAAGTAATAGAACCCTTCTTGACATAGTTAGGTCTATGATGGCAGAGGCAAATTTGCCAATATTTTATTATGGAGATGCGCTCCTAACTGCCGCATATGTTCTCAACTGTGTTCCCTCGAAATCTGTTACAACCACACCCTATGAAATGTGGACAAATCGGAAACCCAATTTGTCCTATTTTAAGCCATGGGGATGTGCGTCATATATCCATTCTACCTCAAGTGCTTTCAGTAAATTAGGACCGAGAGGTAGAAAAAGTATCTTTATAAGGTACCCTGAGGTATCTAAAGGATACGTGTTCATTAGTGAACTGGATAATGGACATGTAACAGAGATTGAGTCACGTAATGTCACCTTTTTGGAGAATGAGTTTCCTAAATTGAAAAAGGTTAGCGATAACCTTGATCTTTATGAAATATTTGAACCAGAGCCTTCTGGATCTAATCTTCCGAGTGGGAGAACTGAGATGGAAGGTAGTGATTTTCCATCTTAACATGGTCCGAAAGATGCTCGTCTAAGTCCTGAAAGGCTTATGGTTCCCTATTCCAGTGGGAGTACGGAATTTCCACCTAGTAGTAGTACGGTTCCCAGATATGATGAGTATATGAGAGATATTTATTAGAATCGAGAATTCCGTAGGTCTGGTAGAACTAGCATACCTCGCTGACGATTTGTTATCGAAGGTGAGGCTAATGCCTCCTTAATATTACTGAAAAAACTTGGTGATCCAGGAGAAGTTCTATTGACCATACTTCAGGATGTAGACGAACCCAGAAATGTTTCTGTTGCTCTGTCATCTCCCCAAAGAATGATTGGATTAAAGCTATAGAGGAAAAAATGTCTTCCATGACCAAAAATCAGGTTTGTAACCTAGTTGATCTACCTAAAGGACGTAGGGCTATTGGGAATAAGTGGATTCTCAAAGTCAAACATAACTCAGACGGCAGTGTCAAAAGATACAAAGCTCGTCTAGTTGCGCAAGGATTTAAACAACAGGCTGGAATAGACTATAAGGAGACTTTTGCTCCTGTTGTTAGATTCACGTCCATTAGGGTCATTTTGGCTATGGTTACTAACATGAATCTAGAATTACATCAGATGGATGTTAAGACTGCTTTTCTCCATAGAGAATTAGATGAAGAAATCTATATGATTCAGCCTGAGGGCTACATCCAAAAAAGCTGCGAACAGAAGGTTTGCAAATTGAATAGATCAATTTATGGCCTTAAGCAATCTTCTAGACAGTGGTATATTCGTTTTCATGAAACCATCATGGCAAATGATTTTATCATGATAGATGAAGATCACTGTGTATATGTTAAGCGATCAGGTAAGAAATTTGTCATCATCACTTTGTATGTTGATGACATACTCTTAGCCTCAAATGACATGGAACTGCTTGTTGAAATTAAAACTTGGTTTTCATCCAAATTTGATATGAAAGACATGGGAGAAGCTGATTACATACTCGGAGTTAAGATTTCGAGGAATCGTTCGAAAAGAATAGTGTCTCTTTCACAAGAGATGTATATTCGTAAAGTAGTAGAACGATTTAATTGTAATCGTTGCAATCCCAAGTATGTTCCTTTAGTAAAAGGTCATAATTTGAGCAAAGACCAATCTCCAATCACAGCTGAACAGATAAGGAATATGGAAAAGATTCCTTATGCCAATGCGGTTGGATGTCTCATGTACGCGATGTTATGTACGAGACCTGATATTTGCTATGCAGTAAGCATTGCAAGCAGATATCAATCTAACCCTGGTAATGCTCACTGGAAAGCTGTCAAGGGAATTTTGAAGTATTTGAATGCCACTGCAGAATATTCACTTTGCTATCAAGGTAGAGACCTAAAGCTGAAAGGTTACACTGACACTGATTGGGGTGGTGATATTGATAAGAACAAGTCTACATCTGGCTTTGTTTTTCTGTTGGGAGGGACTGCCATTTCATGGAGCAGCAAGAAATAGACTTGCATATCCCTCTCAACTATGGAAGCCAAATATGTAGCCTCGGCTCATGCTGCACAGGAAGCGGTATGGCTGAAGAGATTCTTAAATCACCTATCCTTGATCAACTCAGAAGAACCTGTGAATTTATTCTACGACAACAAAGCGGCTATAGCTTATGCTAAGGACCCTCGTTTCCATAGCAGAGCTAAACATATAGGCATTAAATTTCATTTTGTTAGAAGTTTAGTGAAACACAATGAGTTGTGTATGAAATATATATCTACACAAGATATGGTTACAGATCCTATGACTAAAGCGTTATCTCGAGAAGTGTTCGAGAAACATGTAAAGTCATTAGGTTTACGACGGTTTCGTTTATAAATAAAGAATTTTGTTTTTTGGCAATATGAAAATCTTGCGTAATATGTCAGACAGAGAAGTAGCCCACTCACACGGGTGTTTACGTTAGTGGGAGTCAAATGTATTGATTCTTAATTGATATGAGGCAGCTGTTGGATATTTGGTTGTGCAATGTCCTACGGCGATAATGCCGTCTTGCTAAAAGAGCAAGATTTGTTATAGAATGTAATAATGAGTTATTGCATTTGGATCTTCTGTAATCTATATGATAAGTACGAAGTAGAACTTATCATACCTTCTGTCTCAAAGCCTAGAGTTAAGCTATGGCTATGACTCTAGTATGGTGTTAATTGACATGTGTTCCTTTATAAAGGAATTTACACCATAACATGAAAATGAGTATCTCATGTGCTGTTCGACCACTGGATGGGATGTAAAAGTTCATTGATTTCATAATCCCTGGTGTGAGACTGCGTTTCGAGAACTGTAGTTCCCGATCTTTGCCCTTATGATCCTAAACGTATTCTGGAAATATGATTCAGTGCTGCTAGCTTAGAAAGTTCATGAAAAGGTTATGACTTATAGATTCGACCTGGCAAAGCTGACTAGAAAAGCAGACTGAATCATTTTGGAAAGAATATAGTTAAGGGAGAAGGAACTCTGTCCATCATATTTTGAGATTGGTTGTCCAAGTGCACCAATTGTATTGAAAAGTACAATAGTAGACACGAATAAAATTGTTTGAAATCATAGTGTGAACAATGGAATGTGACATGAGTCCTGGGGTGAAAGCACATTTTTCTTATGTGAGAAGTCGAGATGCTATTATTCACTTAGCCTGTATGACTGTGCTTGTGAATTTAGCTAATATACTCAACATGTGCTGGTCGCACAAAATCCTATAGATCGTTATCTGTACATCATCGATTATGATCGACGATGATTGAGTGTTAATTTTTTTGGGGTTTTGGGCCCAAGAAGCATCCATTGTTGATTGTGATCAATAATGAATGATTGGGAGATTGTTGGGCCAGCTCCACAATAATCTAAAATGAATATTTTGCATGGAGCTGGGCCAGCTCCATTAAATTCCAAGGATGGCATGCAAAGAGGAGCCCAAATGGCACCTACTTCACATGCATTCTTTTTGGATTTTTTTGGGTATAAAGAGGGTATTCAGTGACCATTTCGTCACTTTTGCCACCAGAGGTCCCTCTCACAGATTAGCAAAATTTCAGTTTAGTACTGAAAGGTCTCAAAGATACACATTCGAAGGACAATTCGTGGAATCAAGCTACCAGACTGTTAGAACGTGTTCGTAGTTCGACCAATGCCTCACCTACGTTGTTTCGGGTCTACCCGGGATCACGCTACGAGAGGTATACAGTTTTTAGTCATCTTAATTAGTAGTTAATTAAGTTTGATATAATATACATGATTAGTGTTAATTATGCGTTTAAAACCATCACAAATAAAATAGCATATAGCATATATGTTTTAGATTTATTTTTTCTTTTAACTGTATTAATATTAAGCATGCATTCATACATTTATAGCAATCTACAACTATTGGTTTTTGTTTTTCTCATTATTTAACAATAATGCTTTTAATTTCTAAGCATATTGGTCAGAAATAGTATTTTTTATAATTTAAAATATATTTTTATTTGCTACAATGAGATTTTACAATTTTGTTGACTTGAATTCTTCAAAAGATGCAATTTTGATCAAGGTTGACTGATTAAGTGGCATAGATACGAATATATAACAAGAACCAATACCAGAGTTTATGAATGTGTTATTTAATATTAATATAGAAGTATAAAAAAATTATACTACATAACTTATAATATTAATATTACAAGTTTTAGGTCATATATTACTGGTTCAAAGTCCTATATCACCGGTTCAAAGTCATATATTACTGGTTCAAAGTTCAATATTACTGGTACAAAGTCTTATATTACTAGTTCCATGTTGTAAATTATTGGTTCAACTTTCTGGATTATTGGTTCACATTCCTATATTACTGGTTCAAAGTCCTACAATATTGGTTCAAAGTCTTACATTACCGGTTTAAGGTCATACATTACTGGTTCAATATCCTACAATATTGGTTCAAAGTCCTACATTACCGATTTAGGGTCATACATTACTGGTTCAAAGTCCTACATCACCGATTCAAAGTCATACATTACTGGTTCAAAGTCCAACATTACTGGTACAAAGTCTTACATTACTGGTTCCATGTTATAAATTATTGATTCAACCTTCTAGATTATTGGTTCATATTCCTATATTACTGGTTTAAGGTCATATATTACTGGTTCAAGGTCCTACATTACCGGTTCCAGGTCCTACATTACCGGTATAAGGTCATATATTACTGGTTCAAGGTCCTACAATATTGGTTCAAGGTCCTACCTACATTACTAGTTTAAGGTCATAAATTATTGGTTGAAAGTCCTACATCACCGATTCAAAGTCATACATTACTGGTTCAAAGTCCAACATTACTGATACAAAGTCTTACATTACTGGTTCCATGTTATAAATTATTGGTTCACATTCCTATATTACTTGTTTAAGGTCATATATTACTGGTTCAAGGTCTTACAATATTGGTTCAAAGTCCTGCATTACCGGTTTAATGTCATACATTACTAGTTCAATATCCCACATCACCGGTGCAAAGTCATACATTACTGGTTCAAAGTCCAACATTACTGGTACAAAGTCTTATATTACTGATTCCATGTTCAAAGTCATACCGAAAGTTAGTTTTAATTTTTTTGCTATTAATTGTTTGTTTGATAATAGAAAATTATTGGTGTAATTAATTACCATAAATTATGAGTCTAAATTTTAAATTTTTCTTAAAATATAGGATATTTAATAATACTTTGCTAAAAAGAAGGAAACTATTAAATGCTGGGGTTTTCTAAAAAATGAATATTTAATGATAATCATGCTAAAAAGAAAGAATCTATTAAATGCTGGGTTTAAAAAAATGGATATTTAATGATAATTCGCCTAAAAAGAAGGAATCATTAATTACTGGGTTTATTCGTTTTGGGCTAAAGTCGTAAATGCCCTTAGTGATTAATAACCATTAGATCAGAATCTTTTGGAATATATTCTAATCTAATGGCCGAGATTTAATTCCCTATTTAGGAACAACTTTTTTTAGTCCCCAGAATAGCCATTCCGAACTGCGAGTACATGTGTCTTTTTTGGTTGGAAGAACTGCTCGTTTATAACAAAAATAAATTTTAATCACTTAAATAATTCATTGAGTGCAATGTATCTAAACACTATTTTGAAAATAAATGACTTTGGTTGTATCCTGAAATCGAGCATTTATGTTACTTTTCTTTTACACGCTATTTTATTTAATATTTTGATCACTCGCTTAATCCCTTCTCATTGATTCTTTTCTCTCTTGTGTTTCTGGTATAACTTGTAACGTCATGGACAAGGACAGCATGTCTAATAGGCAGGATAATAATCGAGGTTACAGCATCACTTCAGAGACATATGATAAAATTGGAACAAGTTACTACGAGCAACCGAGACAGTTCCACAACGACAACATCAGGCATAGCGTAGATGATGGACCCCTCTATGGTAGTCGTGTTGTTTCGAGTCCTGTTCTTGGTCTAAACGATGGTTGGGAAACAGATTATTGGACAAAGCAAGATAAGTGGTACATTCCTCGTACTAGTCATTTTCCAATCTTTATTGAGACTCCCAACCTTCGTCGTCCCAAACAGGAGTTTCAACCACAAAATCCAACTAATTTGGATGGCATAATGGTGACGTTGAAGAGGCCGTCAAGAATAGTCAAGAAGGAAGAAGGCACCCACTGAAGGAAAAGCCAATGGAATTCCTATTAATTTATTTTTGGTGGACAGATTTTGTCACGACCCGAATAAAGAAGTGACAAATGCCGGGAATATAAATCCCTTAGGCAACAGACTTTTATTACAAAAACCAATTCCAAAACGAAATCCAAATCCAACTCCAAATCCAAATCCAAACCTTAATCCAAATACAGTAATTATCTTTGAAATCAAAATACTGAAATATTATAAAGAAAACATATGCAGATGAAGGCAGCGGATAAACCCTCTCTAATCCCGGTCTCGATCTTCCCTCGAACGATCTGAACACATACGGACTACGTGAGTTGAATAAACTCAGTAAGTAAAATTCATACACACACGTTCATAGCAAATAAGCAATTTCATAATTTCTCTAACCAACTAACACTTAGCCGACTAACACAATAATTCCGGAGTAGTAACCTATCCAACTATACTTAACCAACTACACTTTCTTAACAGAACAATCCTACCCAACTACATAACCAACTAATCATAGAATTCATAGCCGTTCGTATCACAGATCTTGTCAAAAGTCTTATCACATCATTCCAACATACATATCGTATTTCGAACATAAAATAGCAAGCCACAACTCGAAATTACATATCAATTTCCGAAACCATAAAATTAGTAAAGCTCATAAATTCGAGAATTAAAACTGGATCCAAAATCAACCTAATTTGTTCAGAATCTAATCATCACAGATTCGAATCCGATTTTAGAATCGAACTCAAATCTGAGAGTGATCAGAATTGATTCGAATTACGAAACTCAAATCGAAATTCCCATTGTTGTATGTGCTCAGGACTAAAATCGGAATCCGATTTTAGTCAGACTTAGAATAAAAATTCTACTTACCTGTTCTTGATCTTTCTCCCTTTCTTGGCTACGAATCCAAATCGGCTTCTCCTCTAGCAGTTTGTTGGATGATCTTATCTTCTCCTCCTATGGCTGCTTGGTGTTCTTCATCTTTAAACATGGACGAAAATGGTGGTATCCTTAGGTAAGTAACTCTAATGGTGTATTCAATGCCTTATCAATCATAATTCCCACATTCTCTTAATAATTCATAATCCTACCTTCTCCTTTAATGATTCAAAGGTAATAATTCATATTCCCACCTTCTCCTTTAATGATTCAAAAGCAATAATTTATAATTCCAACCTTTTTCTTTAATAATTCTAAAAGCTTCTTTAATGATTTCCATTGTCTTCCATTAGCCACCTAAAATATGTTAAGTAGTTCCTTAAGTATATGCTAATAAATTCTCAATTATTACAGATTTTGTTATATTTCGTTTGCATTAATCAATGACTCTGATATCTGTCTGAAATAGATATCATTTTTTTTATAAGTAAATAATAACAAGGATATCGTTGTTGAAAGTGGTTCGATGTTGAAAGTTGAAACATTGTGTATGAAGTTTTTGTTCACTAGTTGAATGTTGATATCTACTCGAGCTAATGGGCTTGATCCTGGTATATTATTAATGTTGCTGATAAATCTTGCGATGTTAAAAATAAATTCTGGATGGATCCAGAGTGAACATTAGTAGAAGTAATTGGAACAGATGTAAATATGAAAGAAATTGAGAGAGACAAATTAGAATGGGTAGAAAAGAACTTATCAAGAGACTAAAGAAAAGGCATAGGACTTTTTGTGTGTATTGCCGGACTCTTAACAGTTGTATTTTATTTGGTGTAGATTTCCTATTGAAACATCACGTAGAAAATTTCAGGCATCCACGATGATGACGAGGAAAATTTCACTCTTCATTTAGGTGACCAATTGGATTGTGATAAATGTTCTCGTTGTAATCTATTTTCAAGGATTATATTCTTTTGTAATTTATATTATTTATCCAAAATTAAATAATTTTAAATTGTTATAACATCAAAATTCTATTATATTAAATAAATATTATGAGATTTTTTTAACTATTATTTAAAATATTATGAGATTTAGTTTGCATGATACTATAAAAAATAACTTTCAATTAGTTCTTAACATAAAGATTTGACTTTTGGGTAATTTATTTTGGATGTCGAAATTCAAATAACTTTACAAGTTATAAACATTTTATTTTTCTTGGAATTATTGAAATTTTTTTCTTAACTAACAATGATTTTGAATTCTTCTTAGGACTATAAATTATAAATGGATAATTTATAAATAGTTCCTAATATCTAGAGTTTTGGTTGTTGGGGCAATTTATTTGCGTAATCAATATTTACATAATTTTTATAATTAACATCAATATTTATTTTGCTTATGAATTATTTAAAAAAAATGGTCTGAATTGACAATGCAAATCCAGTCAAGATCATTTCAGATTGGTGCATAAAGAGATAAATATATTTTAAATTATTGTAAGCATAATAATCAGACAAAATGATAAAGCAAAATTATGTTAAGATGATGTAATAAATATTGATTTAATTACTGCAATAAATGACTCGGTCTTATTATCAAACGCATTCTTTTTTTTTATCAGTAAAAAAAAATAAGGGTTAAGTTTATAGCACCCAATTGAGTAAGACATTTACCACCCGCACTAGGTGACCTCTTTGTACCACATCTACCTACAATTCCCACCAAAAAAAAAATCTAAAATTTAATCAATATAATAGTATGTCAATTCTAGAAAATGGGCATCTTCCATGGAAATGAACTAATCTAAGCACAGAACTTCAATTATCAAAGCACATCGAGGGTGACTTAAATAGTTAAACAATAAATACTATTACCACCCAAAGTCTAAAAATGTGTTTGATTTCTTTTTATAATATCTAGCACCCCAACATGCTATAATCAGTTATAGCCGGTAGCTGAAGGTGGTCATGAATTGAATTATATTCGTCGAATATATGATTTAGATTTGAACTAATTCATATAAATTTGTATTCACATTCAAATTCGTATTCAATTTGTAAAAAATATGAATTAGAATTTGTCCAATATTTCATAGGAATTCAAATTCTTATTACTCATCTAGTATCATATGAATCAAATATGAATCAAATTATAATTTTCAAAATTCAAATTAATCTGGGTTAAACCATGGCCATTCCGTTTATTGTTTTATTGAAAGGTACGTGTAAGCCCAAACCAGGGAAAGGCCCAATTCGGACCCAATGGGTTAGGGTTACCCAAGAGAAAAACACAAGACCGAAACCCTAACCGCCCTATATAAAATCCTCCCTTAGGGTTTCATTTCCATTTCATCCCCCGCGGACGCCGAAGTACCAGAGAAGGAGAAGGAGGTACCGCAACAATGGTGAAGTTCCTAAAGCCGAACAAGGCGGTGATCCTTCTCCAGGGCCGTTACGCCGGTCGGAAGGCCGTCATCGTGAAGGCCTTCGAGCAGGTGAAGGCCGGCCGCGAACGGGCTTACGGACACTGCCTGGTCGCCGGGATCAAGAAGTACCCGGGGAAGGTGGTGAGGAAGGACTCGGCCAAGAAGACGGCGAAGAAGTCGCGTGTCAAGTGCTTCGTCAAGCTCGTCAACTTCCGCCACGTCATGCCGACCAGGTACACGCTCGATGTG
>SOPF01014676.1:0-13027 GCA_012979155.1 Hypericum perforatum | reverse complement strand
AAAAAAAAAAACCATATTACCCTATATTTTCTTTTTTCTTATTTGTTATCATATTAACTCAATCATTAATAATTATTTTCTCTAATATAAATTTTTTAGATATTATATAAATTTTTTTAATTGGGATTAATTTAGATTTTCTGTATTTCATATTTCAGATATAAATCCATGTGAAAATATTAAAAAAGTTAATCCATATATTTTATGTTATCGATCAGCTTATAACATGTGTTTACCATATTACCCAATCCATTGTACATGTATGAATAATTCTTAATAATATTTTTTAATAACAAAATATTTGTTATGTGATATCATATTAAAAATATTTATAATGTAATTAACATGATCTAAATTCGTAAGGATTATTTTTAAAATTTTTATTTTTTTATTGATTTTTTATTCAAAGATTTTATTTCTATGATATAATATTATTATTAATGTAATGATTGATTTTACTCAGTTTAATGAATATTATATACTGTTATCATGAATAATATTTTTGTCTTTAATAAAATTGTAGATTAAATTATTACACATATAAAACAGTGAAATAGACAAATTATTCAATCATGTATTGAAATAACCAAACGTAGGACAGTACAACTAGAATAACTAGTTCTGTCTAGTATTGTCTTGTCCTATAATTCCAGTCATATCTAGATCTTGCAAAGCCTAGGGCTTATAAGGGGCTGGACGGCAAGGGAGGAGAGGACTGAAGTGGAGGAAGGCAAATAAGAAGAGGAAAGAGAGGGAGAGGATGATGGAGATGAGGAAACAGTTTACCAGTATTTTTTAATAGTGATACTCGTTTATATTAATATTAATATTAATTTATTTTAATCTTAGTACTCATTTACTTTATTATTAATATTCTATTAATATTTATTAACTTTAATAATGCTACTTATTTAATGTTGATACTCATTTATTTTAATATTGATGCTCATTTATTTTAATTTTAGTATCTACCTAATTTGATTACTACCAAGTTCAGAGTTTGGAGTGATTTAGTATTTATAATTTGTGCAAGGTATTTATTTAATTGTAGTATTTCTTTTAGTTTCACATGATAAACCTATTAACTTTAATATTAATATATTTTTATTTTAATATTTGTATCTATAAATTAATTTTGGGAAAAGAATCTTTAAGTACCCTGTGGTTTGCCAAAAAATCAGTTTAGTACCTTGTGGTAAAGAACCCTTAATTTGAGTCATACCTCACCAATTTTCTATCATTTTGGTCCCAAATTATGATACTGCCCTTTTCTGAATCAGAACCTAACCAAACCCAATTCAACCAGACCAAACCTATATTCAATTTAACCCAATGTAGCATAGAAAATAAGATATAACTCGGATTGAACTAAAATTTTACAAAAAGTGTCCTAAAAATACACATGACTTATAGAAAACATTTCAGGAATTTTAGAGGCGTGGAAGTATTTTTTTTATTTGTCAAAATGCTGATATTTTGTAAAATTACATAAAATAGAAAATAAACCCAATTAAGTTAAATAGTAACTGACCTTCCTTGCCTATAAATAGGCGTCTCCCCCCTCTCATTTTATAATCCCATCTCAACGTCCTAAATTATGACAACAAGCCTTTATAGGAAGTCATCTTAGGACATGAGAGTTCGAAAGTTACGGGTATTTAAGGGTTCGCCTAAAAGTTTTGAGAAATATGTGCAACATTCTTGGAAATGCTCGAATAGTCATTGTATCTTGGGGACGATTGCCGTAGTCCATAGTGTAATAAAATATACAGGGCAATATCGTCTAACGGAGAAAGTGTTCAATACTTGCCTCGACTATAATCCGACAGTTTACTGTTCATGGTCACTGTCGTAGGTTACTGTTCAACCTTCAGGTGCCCCAACTTGTATGTCACGATCAAGTATACCGATTATTCCAGAGATTTTCCCAACAATCGTAAAGACAAAATACAGAAATTTCCTCCAACATTATTATACATATTTTTTTACAAAAGTGGTTAAATAGGAAAAACCCGAGGCCTTGTTGTACTTAACTGAAAAATTTGCAAAAGTTTTAGGATCGAAATGTAATTTTTCTGGCCAACTGTGACATTTTTAACATTGACGATCAACACCAATGGATTCCCCAGAGAATCCCAAACACACTAGAACCAACCTTGCCAGAATGAGGAGATCTGGAGGCCCAAAGCTTTGAACTCTGATGAAGGGAGAAGAGTTTGGCGAAGGCAAACAGAGGCATACTAGATGTCGAGACTAGTATAGTCATGATCGAAAGGCCACGACAAATCCATCCCAACCGATGGCATCAGACAACTCGTCACCGTTTGGCCATGGTCGAAAGAGGTGGTACGGAGAAGACAAGGTCATTAGAGAGGAAAGAAAAAATTGGGCAGAGAGAAACCCTGGATTTTCTGGCAGGGGTATTATTGTAATTTCATATTTTTTTGAGAAAATCTTGATTACCTTACTGGTTATTTCAAATTAGTCCTCCAAAGTTTTAATTCAATTACATTTCAGTCCTTTTGGATTAATTGTTTCTTCAATTACGTCCTAAATTAGATTTAATTTGACTTTAAAGTCGAAATTGAGTCAAATTTAAGAGAAATTTTATTTTCTAATTAGATAAATTAATTTTGTTCAATTAAATTCCAAAATTTAACTTGAAAATTTTAATTTTTCATAACAAGTTCTTTTGAAAATACTAGTTATTTTATAAAAACCTATGGAATTTTTGGACTAAATTCAAAAATTCGTAAGACTTAGCCATCATATCACACGATAGTTCACCAAGAGATTTGAAAATTATATTTTCATTCTTATTTTGGGATATATAAGATTAACCCAAAAATTATCTTGCATTGGTTGTTAAATATGGTGGAAAATTGGATCGATTCGTGTATGATACAAAAGCGACTTCCACCTCAGATCCTTAAAGATATATGTATGTGTTGGAAGACCATATTACAGTAGTCCATAAAGACATGCAAGATTCTATCTAGCTAGGTGGATATAATTTTGGAGAGGATAGGTCGGCGATGGTTGAGGACTTGCTCACCACCCTTAACATCCAAAATGATCCAACTATCTGTGTTGACTAGCATGTGTCTTCCTACAAGGCAACTATCACCGTACTTCTCTAGTATCTTGAAAAGAGAGGTTGGTGAGGGAAGTACTTCCCCTTCTAGTCCTAAAGCTTCATAGTGGTCTAGAAATAAACTGCCACCTCACTGAGAAACACATTTACGAGTTTCCATTTATCCTTTTCATCTGGATCTTAGACACCACTCCTATTCTTGTTGTGAATTTGGATGCTACTAGAGAGTGCTCGGGTTCTGGAGGATTCTTGATTGAGACAGATCTAGAGATGGATGTTGACTCCCAAATAGAACCATCAGATCCTGATTAGAGTATATTGGTATGTTGAGCGTGGTTAGTCTACGTTTCCCCTTATATATATGTTGTTTGATGGGATTTCTTTTTGTACAAAAGGTGTGTACCTTTCCTTCTGAGCATGATAGTACTTTCGTACTTTTGATCAGATATGTACAAAATGATAATTATAATAATAAATGTGTTTGTTTGTTTATATCCACTTGAGTTTACCTAATATGTACTTTACATGATCTTCATTAAGAATTAATTCTTAAATCATCCTACCTACGGTGTTTATCCTCAACAACAATATTCACCTCAAGATAGGTGTAGTGGATCTAGGAATGGTGATCCTCAGGATTGGTCTTCTTTTAAAGAAATTCTTTAGGACTAATATTTGTTATTTTTAGCTTTTATGTTTGGATTTTTAATCCATATGACATTTTGTATTTTTTTGTATTAGTAGGATATTAATGTATATAATGTATGATGATTTTCTCTTAATATATTTTATAATATTTGTAATATTATATATGAATAGTTGGTATTTAATGTTTCAAATAAAAAATGATCCAGAAGATAAATAAATAGAGCGGGAAATAAATTAAATCAAAGTAAATATTTAATTTTAAGAAAATGATTAGATTGGTCCCGTAAAATGTGAATAGTGGCCATTGTATATAGCCTAAAAATGATTTTACGGGGATATTGAATATAAATAAAGTCTGTTGTTGCACGTTTATTGCGATTACTTTTCACGCTTCATATCTATTTATGCAAGGATTAATAATTATGTTTTAGTGGTGCCAATAATTCTGCCTCAATTGGTTTTTAGCGATGATTTTTTCCCGCCTTCAGGGATGCCATTGATTCTGCCTCAATTGGTTTTAGCGGGGGAGTAATGACAGCCTCTATAACTTTTTTGCGGCGCTACTTTTGCCACTAATATGCTATCCTATTGTGGTGACTTTTACCACCGCAAATACCTATAGCGGCAACCCCTATGCTGCAATAGTGTTTGGACGGCGGATATATAAAGGCAAATTTCTGTGACGAACTTTTTCTCCTCAAAATCACATTTGAGGGGATTTTAAACTTTTAACGGCATTTTTTCCCTCTCTATATTTATTATTTTTGTAGTGATGTCATATGAAGATAGCTACTATATTTATAACATATAATACTATTTTTGTCATAGCATAATACTATGTCCAGCGTGGCTAGAATAAATTTCCCCTTATATATATATATGTTGTTTGAGGCTCTAGATGTGGACTTAATGTTGAAAATGATTCAAGCACTCAAGTAAACAAATTTTCATGAAGATATTGAAATGTCACATGAAGATAGCTACTACATTTATAATTTATTCCTCATGATGCATATCTCATAGTTCATTACCTAATATTGATACTTATTTTTGGGCTAAATCTAACATATAATACTATTTTTGTCATAGCATAATACGATTACTCTCTTGACAAATCTTGATCAGTGTCAATTCAAATATATCTATATTATGTTTTCTACATTTAGTGGCCTCCTCTTCAAAATAGGAACATTTAGCCTTTGCAATGTTATAATTAGCGTTTTAGAGTTCCACTCGAAACGTTCACTCTCTTCTTAGCCTAACATAATACTCTCTTCTATCACTATACTGATGAGTATCAAAAACACTCATAACTTATTTACATTTTAGTGTGAATTTAGCGTTTGTTACTTATTGTTTTTATGAGTTTTCTATGTCAATGTCTCGTTTTTTGTACATTTTGTACTTTTGTCGTGTTTATTTGTTTTTCTTATGTTTTCTTGTTTTTTAGGAGCTTTACGGACAATAATCTAAGGAGGCACGACCAAAGATCTCGAGGAAGCAAGCAAGACGGACTCGACAAGGAAAAATGTTGCAAGAAATGGTCTAAACCGTAGCTACCCATGGGGGACCCAGACCTGACCTCTTCCGACTTAAAAAATCATAACATCCTCATACGAAGTTGGATTGAGGTGCCGTCAGCGGAATTGGAAAGAAGACATCCTAAGTTACAATTAGTCAAAATAACTTATTCCGGTTCAGAGTCTAATTAGTCTGCATTGCAAGAAAGAAAGACGTGATTATAATAGTGAGCATGGAGGGCTCCAACTTGTATGACATATGCATGACCAAGGATGACAAGGCATCCACTCCCACGTTTTCTTGCCAAAATGCTGGTAAACAAAGAGATATTTGGCCAAACGCTTACCTTAACTCTTATGTTGAATTGAAAAAAAGTTGGAGACAAGGTTAAGAGTTGTTAGGATAGTTCATTTCTTTAGACTTTAGTATTTGGTTTTGTGATAATTAGTATTAAGTAGTATTACGTAACATAAGTTAAGTCATTCCATTAACTCCTTTAGGCAGCCAAGAGCAAGTGTGTCCGTGAGCAAAAAATGAGAAAGAAGAAGAAAAGGAAGAAAGGAAAAGAAGAGAAGGAGAGGAAGGAAAATAACGAAGCAACCAAACCAAGCCAAGGCTTGGACTTGTAACACTTCTTCATTCTCTTAAACTCTTTACCTTTCTCATGCTTTGCTCTTGTAATATATTCATGTTCTTGCTTGTTTATCTTGTAAATATGTGTGAGTAGTTTAAGTTATGGTATGATACCTTGAAAGCTTAAGCATGCTAATGGTTTTGATTGGTTAAAAATGATAAGGTTCATGAACTTTTTAAAAACTTAATACTTAGACTAGATTGGCCACCTAGAACTATGAACATAATCAAGTCTTGAGACTGAAAGGAGATAGACTTGATCGAAAAATTAACTTGTTGATCCGTTACCTTGTGAGATGTGGACTCCTCTTTGGTGATGGATTATCCAAAAGGGTGATGTTTATAGTTGGTGTTTAGTTAGGATTAAGTGACTCATGGGGGCGAAAGCACATCGAGTTCACTTAATCCTAGGTAAAGATCAATTTAGACTAATCTAGTACGAAAGTGTAGATTAGTTACCTTGAAACACCCGGATCACAACACTAACTTTATAAACCTTTCAAACCATTTTGTTTGTTTAAGTAATCTTTGGTATCATATCATTTTAGTTTAATTTGCTTATCTTTGTATTTGTGTTGTTGTTGTACTTGAGTTGTTATTTTGTGCTTGTTAGTGTGTTACTTACCAAAACCAAATCATTCAATCCAAATCAAGTTCCTAAAATATAGTAAGTAAGCCGAGTAAGGCGTTCGCTTAATCCTCGTGGGATCGACAACCCTACTTCATAAAACTATATTGCGACGGTGGTTGAAGGTGTTTCACGACGCCGAAGACCACTTCTAATCATGTACCAATCTTGAATATAATCATCATTAAATTATAGAAGTATCCACCTCTTGTGGTTCCTATGGTTCATGATATTATTTACTTGATTGCAAATGTAAATACAAATATCTTGGTCTTTCTTATTTATAGCTTTAAGATTAAGGCACAAATACTATCCGGGAGTAGGTAGTCTTATCAAACAGATATCACATCATCGAAATTTAGTAATGTTCATCATGTGAATATGTAGTCATATCAAAATGAAGAAGAAATTGTACGCATGTGATTATGTATTCATTTTTAATTTTATACTTGACAATTCACACAAAAATGCGCAATTGACATTTTTTTCCACTATCCAAAACTGCATAAATAAGTGATATTTTTTTGCAAAAGTAGTAGAAATTATTTTTCATTTCTATAGCTAAACATATGTCTCACAAGTACAAAATAAACTTATGTAAATTACAAACATGCATCACAATCATAATAGCTAAGTTCAACATAAATCCAATAATCTATGGCACCTCTCAATCACAAACATGCATCACAATCATAATAACTATTTTTTCCTATTGGGAAAACATGGTTCAACATCAATATATACTATTTATCTATAAAACTCTTTAAATAATCATTTTACAAAATAAATACTTTTACTAACCAATGTGGGTTATGTTACACCATGTGCTATCATAAATCTTATAGTCTTCTTCTATACTAATCCATATGCGTGTAATTAAAATTGATATTGTAACCTCTAGTAACACTGTTTACCATATGGTTGATCTAGTCAATCCATGCTTTCACATGATCTTTATAAAGTAGTGCTCAAATTTTTTTTATTTGTACCTAAAAAACAATTGACGTGTGGATACTTTCATATGGTTCAACATGTTTAGGTATGTCTTGCCATTCCAAATTATCACAAATTTCTGTCCAGATAATGCCACTTCTCACATATATTAAATTACTAGTTACTCGAGCTCGGCACAAATCTTTGATTTTTGTATTGAATCTCGCCATTAACTAAACATGTGCATCATAAGCTTGCCCAATAATCTATCAGAATATAAGTTTAACAATATAAAATTGGCTTATTGTAGATGGTAAATAATTGAAACTGTAAGATCACATATATCTGAATATTATAGCTCTTCTAGCGCGCATCGTATTTTAAACATTATTTTCACAAATTTTCCCATTTTAATGTCGGAACTTCACATGTGATAGCAAAATAATTCTAAAGATTAATGAGGATAAATATATGGCTTTTACTCGTCCACGGTCCCTTGTAAAAATTGGGCAATGAGGACAAATCCATTGAAAAGTTCACATACAAACTAAATATATAGCTCCTCCTATATCCCTACCGTTTGTCTTGGTAGCAAGACACACTTGTTTATACAAAAATGTTAAACAAGCCCAACCAAATTATATTTGCAGATGAATTCATGTCTTTGAGAAAAAGAAATCAGCAAGTCTTTGAGAAAAGGAAATCAGCAAGTCTTATAACCCCAATCATCATTGTTTGAAAATAGTTGATATTCAATCAAAAATAGTATAGTTTCACAAGCATATTATTCAACTATCTCATTTAGAAAATCTTTTGTTAGAGCGGTGACATCAAAATGAGACATCAACCACTACAAGGTTATTTTGTGCCTCCTAGTACCATCAACTAGTAAATTTTTTGATTTTGCCACATCTCTTGGAATGAATTTGCTCCTTCGAATTCTTATTATGCTATTTATATATGGGTCGAACTCATCTCTTGTTGTTTTCTAGCATGCACACAAACATTAGAACCATATTGATCAAACATATAAATAAACCAACGCCGACTGATATAAATCAATTAATGACAATATGTTATAACGACTTTTTTCTCCAATACAGTTTTTTCACGATGAAAATCATGTAATTTTAATAGTACTTGAGATTTAGGTATTTTTTAATGTCCAATATAATAATAGGGATGTTGCTCTATCAATAATTAATTATTAGAAACATAACACCAATAGTATCAAAAAACAAATTACAATGAATGAAGACAAATGCTATCTTATAACAAAATTCTAAGTTTCAGATTTCATAGCATTATAAATTTACTAAATTCAATAGTTTTATAAATCTCCTGACTTTGATCTAAATATGTTTTGAAAAACGAAAAAAAAAACATGGTCTGTCAAACCTGGCCAACGTGGGAAATGAAGCAATGCTCAATGCTCTAACCGCACAAAATCTTGCAATCCTTAACACTCCACGACTTCTGTTAGAGCCCTATTTCAATTTGGTGGTCATCTATTCAGTGAAGCCCATGGAACAACATTCAATGTCTATACCAAATATAAAAAGCAATTACAAGATCTAACTTTCAATTAAATACCAAAATCAACAGTGAAATAAAACTACCAGCAAGAATGAACCGATTATTCCTGCTAAAGTTGTGGTCGCTGTGGAGGTCGCGGTCAGAGTTTTTTTTTTACTAAAACAATCTATCAAATAAAAAAAAATACAAACTAGTCTCGAGCCCACAACACACCTCCTAGCCAACAGTTCTGGTAGTCAGGTGGGACATATAACCCCTCTCTAGCTAGTCAACAAGTTATCTGGTAGTCTAGTCGGGAAAAGTAAGCTAGCCAAAACCCATGCTAGCCAACAATCCTGGTAGTCAGGGCAGACAAACAAACAAGTTAACGAGAATAGCTAGAAAAATATCGTCAATGGACAAACCTATAGAAGGGCTGTCCTGACATATCTTGTCCGATGTGGCTGATGAGCAAAGCTAGGAAGCTCGGCTACTAGCCGTCCTCCGTGAGGTGAGTTAGAGCATCTGCCACCATATTCTCCTCTCGGAAAATATGCGTGATGTGCATCTGGAGTAGTTCTCTGAGCTAAAGCATGCACAGCCAGCGAGATTACCAGCGCCATGGGACCTCGGCCTGTGACATATGAAATCTCGATAATACGTACATAGAGTCTGTCTCTAGCCATAGTCTGCACCAACCATGCTAATGTGCAAACTCTAATACAAGGATGGCTGCCAAGAATTCTTCCTCAAAAAGTGAAATAGCTTGGGATAGAATGACTGAAGCATCCCTGGATGAGACCCCGATATGTGTGGAACACCCCTGCTGAGTGGCCTAGTCCCAAAATTCCACGAGAGCTACCATCCATATTGTACTTGATCCAGACTAGAGGAAGGCATCACTAAGTTACCTCGATAAGGTGCAATGCCCAGCCTAGCCTCAGTGTAATACGGAGATCCTGAAGCAGAGTCTGCTCCTGCTGCAAAGAGAAGCACTACCTAGTGTCAAAGATGGCAGTCTCTCTTACCATGTGATGGAAGAGTGTAAGCAATACATCTAGGTTCCAGTGTTAATCATTAAAAATGGGCGCATTGTGCTCCATTCACAATAATCAGCCCGTAGTCACAATCGCCACCCTCTATAGTACACCAACCTGGGAGCTGAACTGCTATTGCATAACACCTCCATCATAAGCTCATTAAGTCTCAAAAATGGCCTCCATTGAACCCCAAAAAGACTGAAAATATAGCTCCAAAAGGCGGCTGTGATGGGGCATCAAATTAGCATATGGTAGAGGGACTCTGCATCTGTAAGGCACATATAACAAATGCTCAGGCCCACAAAACTCAGCAAAGCATAATGTTAGTAGTGGGAAGAGCTCCGAGAATGGCCCACCATAAAATACGAACCTCTGCGACAAAATTGCTGCATCCCAGATCCAGGAGCTCAATCGTATCGGTAAGTGACTAGGGCATAGATGGTCATAAGTAGCTCCAGAGGTGAAGATGTCATCCCAAGCATGCACCCAGACTATCCTATCATTGCTTAGTGGGTCGAGCCTGTATCTACAAATATCCTGTATGATCCCTAGAAATACCTCGCAAAATCTCTTGTGCAATCTCCAACACCTATCTCGCCAGTAATCTGCTATTGTGAAGGTACACTACAGGTAAAGATGTTCTGGAAGACCAACCCACTCTGTAATCACGTACCCTAACCAGTTGTCCAACCAAAAGTTAGCTGTGGAATCCTTGCTGACCAATACCCAAGAAGATCGGACAATGTCTGGCAAACAGCTCTGAACTCCTCTCAACATGGAAGAGCACACATATCTCTGTGGTGTCATGTCTACCATGTCAATCAGATAGTCCTTGATGAAGTCAAAGTACTGGGCTGGCTCGTGTAAGATAGACCAGGTGAGCTAGCTTAGGAAGCCAAATTCACCTATTGAATGGATCGAAGACCTAGCCTACCCTCCTTCCACGAGGTGCATACGCAATTCCAAGACACCATACAGGAGGCCCTTTTATTGATATCCCCTGTCTACAAGAAGTTCTTCATGCATGCATCTATCTATTCCAAAAGTGCTATCGACCAGTAGTAGATCATCATGGAGTGAGTTAAGGAGCCCAAGATGATTGCTTATACCAAGCAGACTCTGTCCGCAGTGAGGACCCCTTCCACCAAGCAAACTTGCTGATGATCGTATCCGCAATACTCTACAAATAGCCACAGCGAGGAGGTACACAAAAAAGAGGAATACCTAGGTAAGTGAGTGGGAGCTGACCTGTTGATATCCCCAGAATGTCTAGCAACTGTCTATGCTGTCTAGGAGTCATGCTCTCACTAAAGTATACTCGAGACTTTGCGGAGTTGTAGTACTGACCCGACACTACTGCATAGTCTTATAGAACCCACAGTAGTGAGTGGCAGTTGGTCTTGGAGGCTTGCCCGAAGATGATAACATCATCAGCATAGAGCAAATTGGATAGAAAAGCGCTACTTCAACCTGCCCAAAAGTCTGTAAAAACTCCCTGGTTCACCGCCCACTATAACATCCTACTAAAGTTCTCCTCTGCCGCAATGAACAGCAACGGGAGTAGTGGGTCTCCCTGGCGCACCCCCTGAGGTCGCGATCAGAGTTGAACATTATGGTTTCCGGTTGATATGGGTCACCGATCTTGGGTTGTTTATTTTTTTTGAAGTTTCTCTCTAAGTATTGAGGGGATTATAGTGTATAACAAATGGTTGGCGAGAGATGAAGATAAGGAGTTTTATGGGTTTTCTATTTAAACAACACATTAACCCCTGTATAAATAAAAAAGGAAGAACATGACTGAAATCTCACTATTGCAGGTTGGAATCAAATAAAAGAGTTACCCACACGAAATTTAATTTTCTATTTTAGCAAGAAAAATAACATAGTTAGATTGGACCCAATTAAATAAAGAAATTCAATTACTCATTAATTAACTATATAGTTGGATAATTTTTTTACAATTTCCACGATTTCTTGCTTTCAAGAAATCGTCCTTATTTTGGATGTAATAATTTAAAATTAAATCCTCCTAGCTCTTTATAATGTTAAAATATAAATGTTTCATATCTTATATTTGAATCTTTATTTTGGAAGTGATTTTCTAATGGTATTGCTTGTGTTCATAAAATTTAATCCCAAATTCAAGTTTATAACAATTTGCATTAATTTAGTACTCAAGTACTATTAGGCAACGATAATGCAATCATCAATATTTAACACACTCATAACAAATAGCACATATCTTTCTATTTTTTTAAATCAATCTCCTCTCCTCTCCTCGCTATGATTCTCACTCTCTCCAACTAGCCTTTCTCATTGTCTCTTTGCCCTATCTCTGACTAGCATTCTCACTTTCGCTCTGATTAGAATTCTCACTATCGCGTTCGGGAATGGGTGCACATAGAAGTCCCCCAGATGAGAGTAGCGGTAGCGATGAAATGAGGACAATCCCAATAGAGTCTAATATGCCAATGTAACGGAGTACAAACTCTTTGCCAACATGTGCATTGATGGAGAGCATGCATGACAAGTTAGCATGGAGGCCACGGGATTTGAGGAAGGAGAAGAATGAGGAGAAGATGCGAACTTTTCAGTCCTAGTTACGAGTCTTCCAAATCTGGCAAAGCCTAGGGTTTAGAGGGGGATTGATGACAATGGAGGAGAGGACCAGAGAGGAGGAATGCGAAGAAGGAGAAGAAAGAGGGAGAGGAGGATGGAGATTAGGAATAGTTTACTAGTTTACTTTAATAGTGGTATTCATATACTTTAACATTTGTATTAGTTTATTTTAATATTGGTAGTCGTTTACTTTAATATTAGTATCTGTGTATGAATTTATTTTAATATTAGTACTCATTTACTTTAATATGAATTTACTTTAATTATGGTACTTATTTAATATTGATACTCATTTATTTTAATATTGATACTCATTTACATTAATATGGATATATGTCTAATTTCCTTAGTACCAATATTCAAACACATCAAGTGAAACTCAAAAACACTCCAATT
>SOPF01014672.1:0-15885 GCA_012979155.1 Hypericum perforatum | reverse complement strand
AAAAGGATTTGCCCTCAAATCTTCACCTGCATCAAAAGGACTTAAGTCAGCAACGTTGAAGGATGCACTAACATTATACTCACCTGGCAGGTCAAGTTTGTAGGCATTATCATTAATGCGTTCAAGAACTTGAAAAGGACCATCTCCACGGGGTAGCAACTTGGAACGACGTTGCAAGGGAAAGCGCTCCTTGTGCATATGCAACCAAACCCAATCACCAGGCTCAAATACAACTTTGTGTCGCCCCTTGTTGGCTTGCCTTGCATAATGCTTCGTCCGTTTCTCAATATTCAGCCGTGCCTTCTCATGTAGTTGCTTGACAAATTCTGCTTTCTTCTTGCCATCTAAGTTAACATGCTCACTCGAAGGTAAAGGTGATAAATCCAATGGAGTTAAAGGATTAAAACCATAAACAAGTTCAAAAGGTGAGTATTGAGTAGCAGAATGAACTGATCTATTGTAAGCAAACTCAACATGTGGCAAACAATCTTCCCAAGTCTTTATATTATGCTTAATGAGTGCTCTTAAGAGAGTAGACAATGTTCTATTCACAACTTCAGTTTGACCATCAGTTTGTGGATGACAAGTAGTAGAGAACAACAACTTAGTACCTAACTTGCACCACAAGGTCTTCCAAAAATAACTCAAGAACTTTGCATCTCTATCAGAAATGATTGTCCTAGGCATGCCATGCAACCTAACAACCTCTCTAAAGAACAAATCAGCAACATTAGAAGCATCATCAGTTTTATGGCATGGAATGAAATGTGCCATCTTAGAAAACCTATCTACCACCACAAAGATTGAATCTCTTCCACGTTTAGTTCTAGGCAATCCTAACACAAAATCTATAGAGATATCAATCCAAGGCTCTGATACCAAATGATATGAATCTCAGCGGAAAGATTCAATAAACGGACCTACTTTAGGGTGAAAATCAGATCACAACTCAATCAAACTCCGCAAGAACTAGGCACGAAAAGAACCTAACCCTCAGCAAGAATCCTATGAACCACGACCTAAAAGTCGAATCACGCCACAAACGGGGATGGACAAACCGTTTGATAAGTGAAAATAAAGTTCTATGCTAAGCGACACACAAGCTCAAGCAAGAACACACAAGAGTATCAACTCTCTCATCATAGCTGAATGCTAAGTATATAAATATCAATAATGGTCTGAATAAAATATGAGACATAGGACCCTATATATAGGATTAGGGTTCCCACGAATTTCCTAAGCAAAACTCTCCTAAACAAGCCAAACATGCGGCTGGAATAGAACTCCTACTTCTGGTCGAATTACTTGCTCCTAAAGCAAAGAGATTCTAACCTCTTATTGAACTAAAACTCCTAAATAGAATGAAAGACTAAATAAGGTAGAAGTCTCCTTGAAGTAGACATCCTAAACAAGGCTGAATGAGCATCCCTACTTTTTAGGAGTGGGCATATCTTCCAATTCAGCTTCCAAAACGTATCCCTACTTTTTAGGAGTGGGCATATCTTCCAAATCAGCTTGCAAAACGTGCATGGGCTTTGCATGGGCCATGCACACGTCCTCCTTGAGCTTGTTTGCATCAACTTGAGTCCAAAAGCTTTGAATAAATCCATTGAGTTCAGATTGAAGCTTCTTGGCTCTTGCTCTTGTAATCGGCCCAACTGGTACTTGCATTGCTCCTTGCTCGTTGTTGGATGGCCTCACATCACGAGGAATCGTCTGACGATGAATTTCTTCATCTCGGTATCCTCCATTTTGTACTTCTTTTTAAGTGAACTCCACAGCTCCTTAGCGGTCTTAGCTACTACATAGACGTCTAGTCTATTCAGGACATAGTTACGACACAGGAAGTCGCTGTGACTCCATGCGTCAAGAGCATTGATCTTTTGTTGATCTTTTTCTTCCTCCACAATTTTTTGTTCTTCCTCTTTTTAGGACGTGAACCAGGTTGAGCGTGGTCAGATAGAATGTCATCTTCTGTTGCCACCTTTTAAACTAGGTTCCATTGAACTTTGCTAGCCTTTCGGCATGGTAAGTTCCTAGTACCATTGTTAGTCCCACTATGCATGATGATGCCATCTACAAGTACACACAATATCGTCTTATGAGTTGTTGGGATGGTGGTGACCGATTTTGTGTACTTGATTATGGCATACGAGTCGAGGCAAGTGCTGGACACTTTCTCCGTAAGACGATATTGCCCCATATTTTTCAGTGCACTATGCACTATGGCAATCGTTCCCAAGATACAATGACTATTTAGGCGTTTCCAAGAATGTTGCACGCGTTTCTCGAAACTTTCGGGTGAACCCTTATATACTCAAAACTTTTGGACTCTTGTGTCCTAGTATGAGGAACAAGGGGAAGAAGAAGACGACTTCCTATAAAGGCTTGTCGTCGGGATGTTGGAACGTTTTGGAATGGATTTAGAAGTGAGGAGGACACGCCTATTTATGGGCTGAAAACTGGCCATCAAATGAATAGTAACCGCCAATGAACAGTAACTGACTTACTATTCATGAATAGTAACTGACATGAATAGTAACTGACTTACTATTCATGAATAGTAACCGACATAAATAGTGACCACCGTCATATGAATAATACTCAGCTGACACGTAAATAGTAGCCGCCATAAATAGTACTACCGTCATATGAATAGTACTTGGCTAACATATGAATAGTAACCGACATGAATAGTCCTGCCGCCAAATGAATAGTAACTGCTGCCAAATGAATAGTAACTATCCCGATAAATAGTAACTATCCCGATAAACAGTAACTATCCCGGATGAACTATCTCATATAAATACTAAGTCGGTTAAACCCTCCCGGGTGTAGTGTGCACTTTAATGTACCCAAGTACTTGCTCTAGGCCTCGAGCGTAAGCCCGACCTTGGCCCTAGCCTCGTGTCCGTATCTGTACCCGTGCCTTTGGGCTTTGGACCACCATTGGGCTTCATTCACTTTTCCAACAATAGTCTGCAACCTCGCTCGATTTTAAGCAATGGAATGGTGTGAGTCTCAGAAATTTAGTTGGTCAGCTTGCGTCGTGCCGAAACAATTACATTGGATATGCGATTTTAAGTGTTTGAGTTTGTGAATGAATGTCGTTGGAGTTTGGTTTCGGCAAGTGCAATGCATTAGAGAAATTTTCGGATTTGTGAAGTGTTTGCTCTTCTCGGACAAATTTGACCTGCTTGTAGTTAAATGGCCGTAACTTTCTCGTCGTGAGTCTGAATCAAGAAATTCCAACTGATTTGGAAACTAGACACATTGGGGAACAAAAAGTCTTAGGGTCAGATTGCCTGAAAACCAAGAGAAGGTCGTCATTCTTCAGCTGCTTGCTTTTGGTCTGTTGTGATTGGACCATAAGTTGTTTGTCTTCTTGCTAAGATTAAGTTGGTGAAGGGGTTTTCTTTTGATTGGACCTCTTCCACCTCTTCAAATATCTCAGAGACTTCCTTTAAGAGTTAGGAAGCTGAGCTCCTTGGTCATTTTACGAAATAATAAAAGGAAAATAGAGAGAGAAGTGAGAAGGTTGAAGGAGAGAGAAGTGAAGCAGCTCGGCAAAGAATTGAATGGTAAGGCCATTTCCGTTCAGAATTTGGTTTCAAACCTCTAAAGTGGGTTGTAGAGGACGTCTTCAGCTTTCTTTTGGTATATCATACGTGGGTTTTGGATTAGGGAATCGTCAGGAAAGTGGTTTTGAATCTAGTCGTCGTTGCTGAGGTGGTCAGCTGAGCGACGTGAGGAAGATTGGGTTGGTAACCATACTTAGGCTTCGATATGGGATGTGAAATTTTGACAGATTGTAGAGGACCTCTTGGGGTTTCCAGAATGGTATCTTATGTGTGTTTTGGTTGAAGGGTTTGGGATGTACGTCTTGTTGAAGTTCGGAACATTGGGCTGTGTTCAGTTTGAAGGTGTTGAGGCTAAAGTCTTGGTAAGTGATTTGTTTGCAAGATTCAGTTGCTATGTGAATTTTGAGTTGTTGAGGACGTGTTGGAGAAGTCTCGCGAAGTGTTGTTTAAGGTGGTTGTGATCTGAGTTTGGATTATTTGTGTTGTCGTTGAAGATGGAAGAGTTGAATGGTTCTTGTACCGTTGTTTCGTTGTTGACAGCGTTTTGATTTCGGAAAGTTGGAGGTGAACCTCATTTCTATGAACTGGGTATATGAACAAAGTTTCCGCAAGGTGTGCGAGGGAAGGAGAACCAGTTTGGATATTGAGTGTAGAAGGCATCGGTTGCGATATCGGTGATCGTTAGAATTTGTCCTGTAAGCGGATAGACCATGACAAGTTTGGTTGTGTTTGTTATATGCATATTACCGATTTTGATTAATGTGCATCTCATGCATATGTCGTTGATTATAATATGAGATTGTGTATATGTGATTCGTTTGGGAGTATGTGATCGGTGTATGATAGATGTGATGTTTGTGAACAGTCGGCTAGATTGCTAGCTCAGGGCTGAGTTCGTATGATTGATATATCCATGTGAGATGGATTGTGGATCGTTGGGTCATGTGTTGAATTGATATGTGTTTTGTAAGAGAAATGAACAGGCTTTCCCATACTAACGGGGGATGTTAGTCTATGAGCTCATATTTTGGGGATATCGCTAGTTTACGCAAGTAAGCTAGTTTTTGTGTTTGTGTGGATGGAGATTCGTTTAAGCCTTTTGGATATCCCCTGGCAATAAGAGGAAGTGGCCTTTCAAAACCTGTTCATAGCTCTGTGTGTGTGTCTATATTTGTGGTTGAGTTCATAGCTCTACATGGCTTTATTGCCTTATGTGTTTATTTCTGCAATTCTTTTATTTTGTGAAGGATATTATCGTCATGCATTTCCAAGCATAAGTTATGTCAAACATGGTTAAGTTCTATGGCACGTATATCTCAAACATAACTGATATGTTATGTTCTATCTCTTACTAAGTGTTTCCCGACACTTACCCCTTACAAAATCTATCTCAGGTTCCAAAATGCCATAGTTGCGTCAGAGTCTGGAGTCCATGTGTCGAGCCCTTCTCTTTCGTTCGAGGGCCACGCTTTTGAGGTCTCCAGTTTAGTGTTGTCCTTGTACATTCGGTTATATGCTTCGTAGTGGTTTGTTATGTTTCATCGTGGATTTTGTCCCTTTGGAGATGCTTTGTTCATATGTATGATGATGGTTTGCGTACCATCGATGTTTATGATATGACTTCCACATGTTTGTTTCTGATGTGTGTTTTCATAACTGTGTGTATCATTTTGAGGCTTGCTAGATTGCACATTTGTGATGTTTGTCGTGTGGTCTAGCGCCGGTCACCGACCTTCGCGTGGGTCATGACAAAGTTGGTATCAGAGCCTAAGGTTCATTGTGTTGTCTAGTTTGTCATTGAATGTGTTTTGTTGTACCCTACGGAGCATAGGATCTGTCGTGTCGTTGTCTTCTGTTGGTTAAGCTCTTTTCGTTGGCCTCTTAAGCGATGACTTGTCTTATAGGGAAGATATGCCTGTGACATATTGAAATAAAAAAAAGAGAGAAAAGAAAAGAGGAGAAATAGATGCTACGACATCTAATAATGTGGTTTCAGGTACTCTTCCTATAGGCTTGTCAAGTGCTTAAGTCTTATTCGATTCAGGGTCGATGCACTCGTTTACGTCACCCCAATTTGTGAGATCCATAGATGGTCCTCTTGCGTCGTTAGATGTGCCGTTAGATATTTGTACCCCTTCGGATCATGTTATTCACGTGCATTTAGTACTTGCATCATGTGTTATTATTGTGGATGGCCACGAGATGTTGGCCGATTTGCATGTGTTGGACATGGAGGATTTCGATGTGATTTTGGAGATGGAATGGCTTTCGGGTTATCATATGCTACGGTAGATTGTTTTAGTAAGATTGTGAAGTTCAAGCCTGAGGGTGAGTCGGAATTTATGTTTTGGGGCAATGAGATGATGATTCCGCCAAGGTTCATTTCGTGTCTCAAGGCTTCCAGAATGTTACAGAAGGGTTGCATTAGTTATCTGGCTATCGTTAAAGAAGTTGACGTGGAAAAGGTTATCGTGAATGGTATTCCTGTCGTAGAAGAGTTTGCGGGTGTTTTTCCGGATGAGTTACCGGGTTTACCTCCGGAGAGGGAGATTGAGTTTTGTATCGAGTTAATGCTAGGGACTGAGCCGATTTCGATACTGCCATATCATATGGCACCTGCCGAGTTAAAGGAGTTGAAGATTCAGTTGCAGGATTTGTTGGAAAAAGAGTATATTCGGCCGAGTGTTTCACCGTGGGGTGCTTCGGTATTGTTTGATCGGAAGAAGGATGGGAGTTTGCGACTCTTCATTGATTATGAGCAACTGAATAAGGTAACGATCCGCAACCAGTATCCTCTTCCACGTATTGATGACTTGTTTGATTAGTTGCGTGATGCAAAGTGGTTTTCGAAGATTGACTTAAGGTCAGGGTATCATCAGTTGAGAATTCGAAAGGAAGATGTGTCCAAGACAACGTTCAGAACTCGGTATGGGCATTATGAATTCTTAGTTATGTCATTTGGTGTTACGAATGCTCTAGCCTACTTTATGGGTTTGATGAATCGGGTGTTTAAGCCATTTTTGGATCAGTTTGTGATAGTCTTCATCGACAATATATTGGTCTATTCACGGACTGAGGAAGAATACGAGAGACATCTGCGATTGGTTTTGAAGACATTGTTGGATAGTGAGTTGTATGCTAAGTTGTCAAAGTGCGAGTTTTAGTTACAGAGTGTGGCATTCCTAGGACATGTGGTGTCCAAGGATGGAGTGTCAGTTGATCCGAAGAAGATCGAGGCTGTGGTGAATTGGCCGACTCCTACCAATATTACGGAGGTACGAAGTTTTCTCGGGTTGGCTGAATATTACCGAAGGTTTGTAAAAGCCTTTTCTACCTTGGTCGTTCCTTTGACAAAACTGACGCAGAAGAATGTGAAGTTCGAGTGGATGGAAGATTGTGAGAGAAGCTTTCGGGAGTTGAAGTATTTGTTAACGAATGCTCCGATTTTGGCTTTACCGTCAGCGAGTGGGAAGTATTCAGTTTATTGCGATGCTTCTAGGATTGGCTTGGGATGTGTTTTGATGCAGGATCGGAATGTTATTGCGTATGTTTCTAGACAGTTGAAGAAGCACGAGCACAATTATCTGGTGCACGATTTGGAAATGGGTGCCGTAGTATTTGTGCTAAAGATTTGGCGACACTACTTATACGGTGAGAAGTTTGATATTTTTACCGACCACAAGAGTTTGAAGTATATTTTTGATCAGAGGGATCTGAATATGCGACAGAGGAGATGGATGGAGTTTTTGAAGGATTACGATTGAACAATCAACTATCATCTGGGCAAGGCTAACGTTGTGGCTGACGCTTTAAGTCGGAAGTCAGCGGGTAGTTTAGCGCATATGTCGGTAATGCGAAGACCTTTGATTTTGTGCATTCACGAGATAGTTGATCAAGGTTTGGAGTTGACGACAGTGCTTTACAGAAGTACGGCTATATTGTTAGGCGAGTTACATCTACAACCGACTTTATGTAGTCGTGTTGTAGAACTTCAGCGAGATGATCCTGAGTTGACGAAGATGATAGAAAAGGTCGAGGAAGGTAAATTGCCAAAATTCCATCTTAGTTTAAATGGTGTTTTGTACTATGGTAATTGGTTGGTCGTACCTGATATCGGAGATATGAGGAAGGATGTCATGGCTCAGGCGCACGAAACTGTTTATAGTATGCATCCGGGTTCTACCAAGATGTATCGCGATATCAAGGGTCAGTTTTGGTGGAGCGGTATGAAGAAGGACATCAGAGATTTTGTTGTGAGATGTTTGACGTGTCAACAAGTCAAGGCTGAACACCAGTGACCGTCGGGTTTGTTGCAACTGCTGGATATTCCGGAATGGAAGTGGGAGAGAATTACGATGGATCTTTTAGTTGGTCTTCCAACTTCGCTGCGTGGATTCGATTCAGTTTGGGTTGTCGTAGACATATTGACGAAGTCCGCGCACTTTCTAATGATCAAGAGTACTTACGATGCTACAAAGTTTGCTCAATTATTCATCGACCACATCGTTAGATTGCATGGAGTTCCAATCTCGATAGTGTCCGATCGAGGGACACATTTCACGTCTCGGTTTTAGAAGAAATTTCAAGATGCGATGGGTACTCGGTTGGATTTGAGCACAGCATTTCATCCGCAGATAGATGGGTAGTCAGAGCGGACTATACAGATTCTCGAGGATATGATGTAGTCGTGTGTGATTGATTTCGGAGGCAGTTGGGAGGTTTATTTGCCGCTGATGGAATTCTCGTACAACAACAGTTATCAGAGTAGTATTCGGATGGCACCATATGAGGCGTTGTATGGCCGTAAGTGCAGATCGCCAGTATATTGGGATGACGTTGGTGAGAAACAGAATGTGAGTCTTGAACTTTTGGACGACACGGTCGAGAAGATCAAAGTGATCCGAAAGAGACTTTTGGCGGCGCAGAGTAGACAGAAGTTGTATTCCGATAAGAGGAGAAAAGACATTGAGTTCGAAGTGGGTTCGAGTGTTTTCCTCAAGGTCTCTTTGATGAAGGGTGTTATGCAATTCGGGAAGAAGGATAAGTTGAGTCTGAGGTACATGGGACCGTTCGAGATTTTGGAGCGGGTTGGTGAAGTAGCATATCGGTTGGCGCTACCACCTATGTTCTTACATATGCATCCGGTATTCCATGTCTTCATGCTTCGGAGATATCTACATGACTCTTCGCATGTTTTGGATCAACCAAGTGTGGAATTTCGTGACGATCTCACCTACGATGAAAAGCCGCTACGAATTTTGGATCGACAAGTGAGAAAGTTAAGGACTAAGGAATTATCGTTCGTGAAAGTTCTGTGGCAGAATCATTCTCCATTGGAAGCTACTTGGGAGTTGGAGGACGATATGTGAGGAAGGTTTCCGCACCTATTTGAGTAGCAAGTAAGTTCCTTGCTTTTCGATGTTTGTCGTAAGTAAATTCGGGGACCAAATTTTTATAAGGAGGGGAGAATTGTGAGACTCGGAAATATAGTTGGTCGGCTTGCGTCGTGCTGAAACAATTGCATTGGATATGCGATTTTAAGTGTTTGAGTTTGTGAATGAATGTCGTTGGAGTTTGGTTTCGGCAAGTGCAATGCCTTAGAGAAATTTTTGGATTTGTGAAGTGTTTGCTCTTCTCGGACAGATTTGACCTGCTTGCGGGTAAATGGCTGTAACTTTCTCATCGTGAGTCCGAATTGAGAAATTCCAACTGATCTAGACACATTGCTTCTGGTCTAAACACCAAGAGAAGGTCGTCATTCTTCAGTTGCTTGCTTCTGGTCTGTTGTGATTGGACCATAAGTTGTTTGTCTTCTTGCTAAGATTAAGTTGGTGAAGGGGTTTTCTTTTGATTGGACCTCTTCCACCTCTTCAAATATCTCAAAGACTTCCTTTAAGAGTTAGGAAGCTGAGCTCCTTGGTCATTTTACGAAATAACAAAAGAAAAATAGAGAGAGAAGTGAGAAGGTTGAAGGAGAGAGAAGTGAAGCAGCTCGGCAAAGACTTGAACTGTAAGGCCATTTCCGTTCAGAATTTGGTTTCAAACCTCTAAAGTAGGTTGTAGAGGACTTCCTCAGCTTTCTTTTGGTATATCATACGTGGGTTTTGGATCAGGGAATCGTCGGGAAAGTAGTTTTGGTAAGCATACTTAGGCTTCGATTTGGGATGTGAAATTTTGATAGATTGTAGAGGACCTCTTGGGGTTTCCAGAATGGTATCTTATGTGTGTTTTGGTTGAAAGGTTTGGGCTATACGTCTTGTTGAAGTTCGGAACAGTGGGCTGTGTTCAGTTTGAAGGTGTTGAGGCTAAAGTCTTGGTAAGTGATTTGTTTGCAAGATTCAGCTGCTATGTGAATTCTGAGTTGTTGAGGACGTGTTGGAGAAGTCTCGCAAAGTGTTGTTTAAGGTGGTTGTGATCTGAGTTTGGATTATTTGTATTGTCGTTGAAGATGGAAGTGTTGAATAGTTCTTGTACCGTTGTTTCGTTGTTGACAGCATTTTGATTTCGGAAGGTTGGAGGTTAACCTAGTTTCTGTGAATTGGATATATGAATAGAGTTTCCGTAAGGTGTGCGAGGGAAGGAGAACTGGTTTGGAGATTGAGTGTGGAAGGCATCGGTTGCAATATCGGTGATCGTTAGAATTTGTCCTATAAGCGGATAGACCATGACAAGTTTGGTTGTGTTTGTTATATGCATATTACCGATCTTGATTAATGTGCGTCTCATGCATATGTCATTGATTATGATATGAGATTATGCATATGTGATTCGTTTGGGAGTATGTGATCGGTGTGTGATAGATGTGATGTTTGTGAACAGCCGGCTAGATTGCTAGCTCGGGGCTGAGTTCAGATGATTGATATATCCATGTGAGATGGATTGTGGACCGTTGGGTCATGTGTTGAATTGATATGTGTTTTGTGAGAGAAATGAACAGGCTTTCCTATACTAACGGGGGATGTTAGTCTATGAGCTCATAGGTCGGGGATATCGCTAGTTTACGCAAGTAAGCTAGTTTTTGTGTTTGTGTGGATGGAGATTCGTTTAGGCCTTTTGGATATCCCCTGGCAGTCAGAGGAAGTGGCCTTTCAAAACCTGTTCATAGCTCTGTGTGTGTGTGTCTATATTTGTGGTTGAGTTCATGGCTCCACATGGCTTTATTGCCTTATGTGTTTATTTCTGCAATTCCGTTATTTTGTGAAGTATATTATCGTCATGCATTTCCAAGCATAAGTTATGTCGAACATGGTTAAGTTCTATGGCACGTATATCTCAAACATAACTGATATGTTATGTTCTATCTCTTACTAAGTGTTTCCCGACACTTACCCCTTACAAAATCTATCTCAGGTTCCGAAGTGCCATAGTTGCGTCAGAGTCTGGAGTCCGTGTGTCGAGCCCGTCTCTTCTGTTCGAGGGCCACGCTTTTGAGGTCTCCAGTCTAGTGGTGTCCTTGTACATTCGGTTAGATGCTCTGTAGTGGTTTGTTATGTTTCGTCGTGGATTTTGTCCCTTTGGAGATGCTTTGTTCATATGTACGATGATGGTTTGCATACCATCGATGTTTATGATATGACTTCCGCATGTTTGTTTCCGATGTGTGTTTTCGTAACTGTGCGTATCATTTCGAGGCTTGCTAGATTGCACATTTGTGATGTTTGTCGTGTGGTCTATCGCCGGTCACCGACCTTCGCGCGGGTCGTGACAAATGGTTTGTCTACCTGCTAAAGGTTGTCAAATCCGTAGTTGTAGTGTTTCATTTTGGATCTGATTTTGGTTACTCTCGACTTTCCGCAATTGTACTATTACTTTTCTTTTACTTCGATCAATAAAGTTCTCAATTTAGTAAAATAAAATTCCAAGAACAAACGACGTGTTCCCAATATACATATATAGGTTACGACTTCGATGATATTTGGAAAATACCCCACACAGCTTAAAAAAGAAGCTACTTAATACAACTTCTCATTGAAGATCATCATTAACCAAAATATTGAAGGATCTTGGTAATACGAATCATAAAATAAAATCTTAATAGATCTTGCAATATCTTTTTTAAATAAAATGTTCAGACTACTACTTAAATAGATGGATAAACAGAGCGAATTTATTTTTTATTACAGTTGTAGGTCAAAGCGGGAAGAATTGATTTAATTCTACAAAGAAATTGTTGATCATTGTCCACCAACAAGATGTTTAGGTGCTTGCAGCGAAGAGGGACAAAGCTACTTGGTTTTCTGTCCTATATAAATTCCATTTTTATGGAAAAGAAAGTACCTTTGTTGGGGATCACCTGTAAAACTAATTACATAGGCAATAAACAACAAGGAGAAGCATACAAGATTGGTTGATGTAGATGAAAAATCACGTACTCGGTTTCCAATGTTAGAATCCTCGCTCTCGTTATAACTTGATTTTTCTCTCTTCGAACATTTAGTGATACCTAATGATGAATAACATTAGCGTCATTTTATGTACAAAGAGAGGAACAAGCTATAAACCTAAAAATAATTGCTTGCGTCCAAACATATGATAAAATTTTTGATAAGTAAATAATTGTTGCATCGTTCTACTAGACTCGAATATACGTTACACAACATAATTAATCTCATCTCATAGTCAACAATCATAATATCTTCATACGGTAAATTTTACCATTCAAAACAAAATATGGTGAATTATTAACGGTTATTCATTATATACAAGACAAACTTATTTCCGAAATCACAATACTAGTGAACATATTTGACCAATAAATGGTATATAGAACCCATCATTGTCCACAATAATGTCTTGTAGAGACTTCCTATTTTTCAATAAACATACTTCAATTATAAGACAAGAAAATGATAATGTATTTCTGAAACATATTAATGGAGCAAAAAATATTAAACTTCGTTCATTATCATATTAATTGTTTTAATCCTAACCTCAAGAAAAGTTTAATAAGAATTAATAATTCTTACATTCTTCTACTAGACTTGAATATATGTTAATAATATAAATAATATCTACTACATAAATAATCTTAACTCATATTTAGTACCAGATCAACCCTACATTATGTGTGACAAGAAGAGTTTGTCTAGTGGAATCAGTGATCTAGGGCTTTATGGTACATTCAATGATGATAAACCAATGGCTGATGGTAATGCTGAAATAGATGTATTCATGCATCATGAATTTTGTCTGGACTAGGGTCGTCCCTAGTGGTTCGGGCAAGAGATATTGCCATAAAGGTGGAGGCGGTTTGGGTTGAGATTCTTATCCAAGATGAATTTGGATTTTCTGACCAAGTTATCTTAGGATATTGTATGCAGCCCTGTATCTTACTATCCGGTCTTTAGGAATAAATTTGTTCTGCAGGGAGAAGTTACCTTGGTTTCTATGCCTATTGGCACTAAAAGATTTTCAGGGATGTGATTTGGATATCATTAGCTCCTCCAAGAATTTGGTTTGGGAGGAATCCGCTGCTCATTTCTAGTTAGACAATTAGTTGGGACATATCGTGGCTGACCGCTTCGAGGTAGGTCATCGACCTTAGGTTGGGTCCGAGTACTAGAGCATATTTGTAGCCACAATCACCAACAAATTTCAAAATACTGGGTCATTTACAGATACGATAGCTTATGAGATAGGACAACCATGTAGTTACAGAAACTTCCATACCTTAAACAAGACCTTATAACAGTAAGAATGCAGATGTTTTACAATTATAAATCAACTTATCTCACTTGAAACTTACAATATGGGATCTCTAACTTATCCCTCAAATGAAATCTATCGAACTAATGTTTACATAGATTTAACATTGTCTCTTGTTCTTTCAAAGAGGAGAGTACATGCGACCATATGGCAATAGATTCGTTAGAACAATTTTTTTTTGATACCATATATAAATTTTTATATCTTATTGTAATCTTAAATTATTGAGTAGCTAGATCTTCTACACTTATGAACCAACCCATCCGTCCCACTTACAATTTCTGATGAATCTCCAACATTGGTGACATAGTTATATATGCTCACTCCTCGGATACTATGGTCAAATCCAATGCAGTATATCATCACGTACATCCTATTTTTTCTCCTTTAGATGGAGAAAGTGGTTACGGACTCAGTTTATACCTCTCATGGGATGCATGTCCACTTTAGCTCACAAGTGAAGGATTTATGGAGAGTAGCAATTGTGACTTGTGATTAAAATATGGACCGAGTGAAATAGGAGAGTTTTCTATAATGCTCATCACAGTTTTGAATCAATCCTAGTTCTCGTTAGGATCTTGGAGGCAAAAGTAGGGCCATTACATGTGGGGCACATATTTCATTCACAAGAGTGCTTGCTCATGTTGTAGACTTTGGGAGTGGCAGGTCGTCCACGCAAAATGCTAACGTAAAGGAAGTGAGATGGTTTCGTCCAGTACGAGGGTGGTCAAGTGTAATATGAAAGACGGTGCATAAGATGCTTCTGCATACTCCACAGGAGCGAGGGAGTCTTTCGAAATCACGTGGGTTTTGTCCATGGGTGTTTTCTGAAACGTTTGATCAAATAAGCTTTTGAAGCACACTATCTTGCAAGCAGTGGAGATTGAGTATGATCAAGGATGGCATAAACTCTATCTTGAGAATGACTCCACATGTTCTCTATGTATTTCAGGATCATCATCAGATTGTTTTATGGAGATTTCAAAACAAATGGTAGCAGGTGAAGGTTAAGTTGGGAATATGGACTTCCTGGTCTCGCATTTATATAGAAAAGAGAACACGGTTGTAAGATGAAAGTGGATGGTTGGTGGATTAATGCCCCTCCTTTTTTATTTAGTATGTTGGGAGAGATCTGTCTTTGCTTCCTTTTTATCGTTTCACTTATTTACAACAAAATAAGCCGTGGGTATGCTCGGTGCAAGGAGCTATTGTCACGATTGTCAAAAGATGAATTTTGAGGAACAACGTAATACTTTTATTTTCTTGCGTTTTGGACTCTTGTGTATTCCACACTTTAGTCTCTACAGTTTCAACGTGATTTATGTGATCGTTTTCTTTGTCATTGGTTTTGTCCCACTGGATTTAGGGCAACAATTTTTTTTAACAGAGAGCTACGACTGCAATCACATATACCATGTTTGTGGTTGATGGTTGTGTACCTCAGACCATCCATAGGAGGATCGTGTGATCTCCCGCGATGACATGGCAATCTCCAATTGACAACGATCTTGTCTTTCATGTTAATAACACACCAATACGGGATTAAGACCGTGCAAAGAACACATACACAAGATATAACATAAGTTTGGCCTAATGCCTATGTCCAAGGTGAAAAGGGATAACTTTTGTTGATGGATACGAGTTACAAAAACTTATACAACTCTAGGTAACATGTCTTTGTATAGCAGACAACACTTGGGGTCCAAGAAAACTTATCTAGTCTAATTAGAAGTTCAAAACAAATCTCAAGCTGATTAGGAAAAACATTTGCAATAGCCCCCAATGATCACTAGATCCAAAGAACCAAAGCTCTTTGAATCCCTCTAGTGGATGCTAGCCTGTGCAACGGTCGCTGTCGCAAGCGATTTTTTTGCCACAACTCAACAATCTCCACTTTGGTGAGAAATTATCCTGTGTGAGAAACTATGAAGCGATTTCCTCACCGCAATTCAATAAACTCTACCTTGACGTAGACTCTACCCTATGAGAAACCATGAGAACTTACAAAACTCAACTCTATTGACTACTCCAGAATCGTATATAGCTACCACCATCAATAAGACCATCTCAATTTTCTCACGTCCATAGATGCGCTCTCTATTATTCAATCAGCCCCAGGCTCTCCAACCTCAAATCGCTTTTTTGCTAAACCATCTTACCTCAAACTAATGCTATTTATCATAGTATACAACGAGCAACCTTTTGTTCCATGTAGTATGATGTGAGGCCATCCAACAACGAGCAAGGAGCAATGCAAGTACCAGTTGGGCCGATTACAAGAGCAAGAGCCAAGAAGCTTCAATCTGAACTCAATGGATTTATTCAAAGCTTTTGGACTCAAGTTGATGCAAACAAGCTCAAGGAGGACGTGTGCATGGCCCATGCAAAGCCCATGCACGTTTTGCAAGCTGATTTGGAAGAGACGTCCACTCCTAAAAAGTAGGGATGCTCATTCAGCCTTGTTTAGGAAGTCTACTTCAAGGAGACTTCTACAATAGTTAGTATTTCATTCTATTTAGGAGTTTTAGTTCAATAAGAGGTCAGAATTCCTTTGCTTTAGGAGCAAGCAATTCGACCAGATTAGGAGTCCTATTTCAGC
>SOPF01014665.1:0-16518 GCA_012979155.1 Hypericum perforatum | reverse complement strand
TGTAAAAGTTTTCACTTGGCACTAAAATATCTAATAGTAAATAATTAAGAAAAAACCAAGGCAAACAACTAGAAGTGAACGAGATGATGGATAACATGCAAGAGAATATTTAAAAATAAATATTTGTTAACAAATATTTAATATTATTGTATTCGTAAAATATAAAAAATTGAAATTTGTTTAAATTGGTATAATACATTTTTATGCAGCTTCTCGAAATTTGCTTTAAGCTTTATTTTGGTACAAGTAAGACGTTGTAGGTTATTTTATAGATTTTCTTTCTCCTTTCTTTTATTATGTATTTTGTTCCCATTTTTCTTTAATAAAGAAAGAGCATTTACTTAACAATAGTAGATGACTAAATGTTGAATTTAATAGTAAGGGGGAGGGTGGTTGGTGAGAGTCGGAGAGAGAGAACTGACTTTTTTGTTTATCAAGGCAGCCAAGATTGACCCATTTAGTGTGAATCTATTCGGGTTAATTGTACCGTTATTGAAAATGGACATTTTATAATTTATTATATAAATAGTCATTTAGTATTCGATATTATAATCTAACCTTTGTTGATTAAAATTGACATGACAATGCTAACATGAAATTAAGTTGATGACATAGATAAATTATAACTTATTCTCATCAAATTTTAAAATAAATAAAAATAATTATAACTTATTCCCAAAATAATTTGCATACCTTTCTGTCCCATTTCTTTTCTTTTCTTTTTTCTCTCTCCATCTCAATCATATTGTTTTGATGGCCTTCAAAATAGAAGCAATTAGGAAGCTCTATCATCTTCCCTTTTTTCTCTCTTTCTTTTGAAAGAATATACTAATAAGCCACTTTATTTAGCAGTTACGACACTTGAGAGGAACCCTAATTCCCAAATTGAACAACTTTGTAGAACTCGAGCATCCAAATTTAATGGGTTAAGTTATCTGTTCCTTCACTTTTAGTTTGGGAATACTAAAAATTCATATCTATCTTCTACCTCGTGAAGTCCCAAATTTGTCTACTAGATGACCCTAATTTTTAGAGTAGGGTGTTTGTGATTATCTACTGCTAGGGTTGCTTAATTAGTCAATAATTAAAATTTTGAAATTATAATTATGCAATCATGAATGTGGCATTGGATGATTTTTCATATGGGCGAAGAAGTTGTTGTCGTATAAGATTAGGAAGTGTCAACTGTCCAACATGAGGTTGCTAGTATTGTTATAGTTAATTGTATAGAAGACGTTAATATGTGTGATACACATAGTGATGCTAGTATTGATGTAGCTAATTGTATAGAGGACATTAATGAGTTCAATCTAGTAATTAATCAAGAATCAAATGACTTTTACTTTTGATCTTGGTCGTTAGATGGACTTTGTGACTAATGAGATTTTTGATATTGATGATGAGAATACTAATTAATGAGATTTATGATATTGATGATGAGAATACTAAGTTATCCATTTTTTAAGAAGTTGAGGGATTTGATAAGATTAGACTAGGTTTAGGTATGTTATTCAAGAACGAAAATATTTTTAAGGATGCACCGAAAGATTGGTGCTTGAAATGTTTAGTTTTGTTTATAAGAAGAATACAAAGTAGTTAAATGATGGTTGTGTGTGAAATAATGGTATTAACACTTTAACCTAAATAGGGATGTAAATTATATCTTATTTTATAATTTTATATTGCTTATACTTTATTTATGTGTTCAAACCATTATTTGCTAATAGTTTCCAACATAAATTTATTGTAGTTGATTTAACTTCATTGTTTGGGTGACGAACGAAGCCCTGCCGTGGAGGAAGATGGAGCTATGAAGGGGAACATAAAAAAGAGGAGGAGCAGGTAGAAGGTGAAAGAGTGGTTTTGATTGGAGGATGAAGAAGGTGCATTTGAACGAAAAAAATAACAACGTTGAGATTGTTTGTAATTTTCATCCAAGACAGGTAGCTAAAGGGGTAAATTTTCTATCTAATGGCATACACACAGATACAAGATGACGTCACTTTAAATTTGGGCACCCATGAAAATCACACAAGTCATTTTTTATGAGTTTTCAATTATAAAAAACAATATGTATAAAACAACAAAAAACTATAATAAAGTGAATTTTCCCAAATTGTTAATCTTTGAATAAAATAGTAAACAAATTCTTATTTAATAAACATGAGAAACATAGTTTTAGTGTCTGCCTTATTCGAAACAGTTGCCTACAAGATAGCTATCCACCATCGGGTTGTCCCCCTCACCTCCTACTTTTTTTTCCACGGGGACCTTACACCAGCAATTTCTGCCGTCGACACACTTTCCGGAGACAAGCCCAGATTTTATTTGGCCGAAGAAAGGCCCAGCTTGTTTGCATTTATGAGCACATTTCGTAGTGTTCGTGCACTTACTGATCCGTGCCATTAGGTAACAACCGTACTCTTGTTCCTCACTCGCTTCTGTATGCGCCACCATTTCTGTGCGATAGACATTCAAAACAAAAGATGTGGCCCTACCACCATTAGTTCTCAGCGATTAAGTGCATCATCATTTGTGTATAAAATTAACTCCAGCAATACACAATAATATCGCCCGTGCATGCAATTGGGACAATATATGTTTTTTTAAATAGTGCTATGGTTAATTATAAACATGGTACCAAAAAAACTTAATTACCAAGTTGGTATCCACATAGGATAATTTAAAAAAAATTATGTGACCAAGTCACGAAAAAAAGTCGTGATTGACCAAGTCATGGATTTTTTTTTCATGACTTGATTTTTATTATTATTTTGTGATATTTCCTTAGATCTTGAAAAATTAAGCACATTAAAAAAATTGCAAATTGGACACTAGATTACAAAGATATTGCTCTTTAAATTTTTTTCACATAATCTTTCGATTTGAATTTTTTTGGAAAAAAATTCATGACTTGGACAGAGTCACGAAAAAATTATCAGTGACAACCAAGTCACCAAAAAAAATCGTGAGTGACCCATTCACAATTTTTTTTCCGTGAGTTGGTTTTTTATTTTTAAATTAAAAAAATACTCAAGTTGAGAAATTATGTGAAAATCTTTGAAGATCAATATCTTGGTGCTCGGATGTCTAATTTCAAAAATTATTTTCGGAATATTCATAACTTTTCAAGATCTATGAGAAAATAATGATTTTTTTTTAAAAAATTGAGTCACAGAAAAAAAAATCATGACATGGTCAAGCATGGATTCTTTTTTCATGACTTGGTCATGGTTAATTTTTCTGTGTCTTGATACTGGTATCTTACATGGATACCAATTTGATAATTAAATTTTTTTATACTATTTTTTAATTAACCATGAACAATAATACTATTTTGAAAAAAAAATCCACAATATATTATAAGCATATGAACATAAAAATGGCAATTCTATGATTAGGTAACATTGCATGATTTCTTACAGGTAAATTTATAACAAGATTTATGCCTTGTGAGAATTTAAATACTAAACCTAAAGAAAATCATTTACACGAACTAGGTCAAATATCCTGTGATATAACATGATTTTCATGAAAATTCATTATTTCATTTCTCCAATTTTTTTAAATGTTCACAACTTTAAAAATTTATAAAGAGTTACATAAAGTTTAAATATTTCTAGGAAATTGTAAAAGTTTTCGCTTGGCGCTAAAATATCTAATAATGAATTATTAAGAAAAAATCAAGGCAAATAACTATAAGTGAACGAGATCATGGATAACATGCAAGAGAAAATCAAGAGGAAACACGAACCACTAACTAAGAGTATCAAGAGAAAGCAAGCAAACACCATATAGGTCTTCATATCGTTGTTGAAAAATTGTGGTATTAATAGTGTTTCAATTCTTAGATGGTTCTTTGATTGATGTTTTATTATAACTAAGATATCTCTCTTATATATAAATGTATAATGTCATTTGGCAGTTAATTGTGATATTGCCCATTAAAAAGCTACCGACAATTAAAGAGTCTCTCTATTTTCCTGCCATTAATAAATGTGAACCTTGCATAATCAGATTCTTTATATCAATAATGGATTACACATTAATCTCAGCCGTGCAAGTTGGATTTGTCTTGGATCTCTATGTTATCAATCATACATAATTTTGGTGTTTGACATTTTTTTCTCCTATTGTTCATACCCGATGGCGGAAAAAAACTATGCGACAATTTTCGACCCTACAAACCTTTTAAACAATTTAGAATTGTGGTAACTAAGATTTACCTCTTTTAAGGAATAGAACAATAATTGATAAATTCTTAATGAGAGGTTTTTTTTTTTTTGAGCTGTAATTTTTATAGAACGAATTTATATGAGTTTGATAAGTCACATAGTCACATAGTCACATGATGTCAAGGTGTAGCCACTATTAGTTTGCACATTTTAGTTTTTAATTTATATAGGAAACATAAAATATATTGTTGCTCCTATCAAACATAAGATAAATTATTATTTTTTGCGGGTAATATAAGATATATTATTGTATCTATCATGTATTAACCAATTGTGTGGTTGCGCGAGGGGAGGATGGATGTTGAGAGAAGTTGGTAGGTCACTTATCTTTTCTAAATCTTGACCGTTGGTTCCATTAGTGGACGTTTAACCACAAAGAGCTTCTTAAATGAGCTCCGGATAATATATTATTTTGTGTATTAGCCGGAATCACGATTGATTTAGTGAATCTCCAAAAATAATTAATTTCGCTAACGATATATTTCTAATTGCTAGTAAAAGATCAAGGTTTTGAAAGATACTAAAAAATTAATCTATATTTTTTCATTTTTGAGAGGTCAATTAGTCTAATCGATTGGGTCACCGGTTGAAATAATTAAATAAAGAAAGACATACATTATTAATTGTATGCAATATTAAAATATCAAATAGTTGCAAATATTATCTATTTTTTATAGCACAGTTATAAATTACAAGCATTAAAATCATACTTTAATCACTGTAAAATTAAAAAAAAAATAAAAAATTGTTTTTCTAGACTAGTTGGTCTAGCCATTTGAACCGATTTAACAATAGGTCAAGTCGTTGGCATGTGGTTGGGCCACCTCCCAAATTTGGATGAAAAAGACCCGGTGTTGGTCTTCGGTCGTGGTGCGATTAGTCTGGACGCGTTTTTTTTTTTTTAACTATGATAATTTGACTAGATGAGTCCATCTAGATTGGCCCAAAATCAGTTAATATCTGAATACGAATTTAAGTGATAATTTTGAATTATGATAATTTTGTTAGCAAATCCCTTAATATCCGAATACCATGGTACATGTTAATATAACTTTTGTGTATAGTTGAACTAGAATAATATATTAACGAGTTAGATATTTTTTCCTCATCAATTGCTAATAAATAATATGTTATAAAATTTCCAGGAAAATTCAATTCAGTCCTTCAATTATTTCATACATTCTTCAACAACAGCAACAAACATAACAACTTTTTGAGAAAATCACAAGCTCCAAGTACCCAATTCCCTCTTCTCAAAACTAAACTTGATGGATGAAGGAAATAATCTTGGCAACTGAAGCATGAGCCTTGTCACCCTTAAGGTTCTTCAAATGGAAGATGTGTCCCTCTCCTTCACTCACAATGAGCTCCACTTCTCCACTCCAACCACTCCTCTTCAAACCCTCGTAGTAGTTGACCCCGCTCTTCCCAACCATGGCATCCTCGCTGGCAACACAGACCAGCACCTTGGAGCAGCCTAGCCCTGCCATGTGCTCTGGCCCCACCTCCACCGGGTTGATCCTCGGATCGTCCCAACCCTACCTCGTAGGGTAGATGTTGTCCAAGAACTTGGTCTTGGACTGCGCATCCTTATCGTCCACGAAGTAAGGGTGGACCAGGATCATTCCAACAAGGTTAGTTCCTGTCGGCATCCCTTCAAGTCTGGCTTTGATCCCTATCGTATGTACTATATTAGCCCCAGAAGCTTCTTCAGCGAGGAACACCCAGTCGAGGTCCACCAGCTCGTTGATCCACGGCTCCGACTCAACTCTGCCTGCATAGGAGGCCACCCACTTGATGGCTTCCCAGGTATCATCGTACGCAATAGGGAGAAAGTGCTCTAGCGCCCTCCGGTACTCAACGGCAACAACTAACAACTCTCTGGTGTTGACCAAGGAGACCAAGTGGCCGTAGTAAGTGTTAAGATATGGAGCCTAACGATACTCCGAAAGATAGATATGTCGATTGGGGATGCCCAAGATTTGACGATTTTGAAATCAGAGTTCGTATAAGGGAGAAAACTGAAGTTGAAGTTTGGGCTGTAGAGGGCCAGCATACGCTGGAGGCCAGCGTATGCTGGGCAGTTCTAGTAGCAAGGACCAGCCCAGCGTACGCTAGGCTACGCACGCAGACAGCATAAATTGGACAGTTTAGTCCCTATGCTTGTAAAAACCTTTAAATACTTCCTCCCACGCATCTCCTACATTATCCAAGCATATCCTACATAATATCTAGATATTTAGAAGAGAGGAAAGTTCTTCCTTCTTCTTTCTCCTTGTAAGATCAAGTTTGATCAAGGTATCTTGATAGTAGATTTCCTCCTAGCTTGGTACGCCTCCAGACGTAGACGATCTCATCGAACTAGGTGAACAAATTCCTTGTCTTCTTTATCTTATTTTCATTGTGAACTTCGTTGTGTTTTCATGGCTTGCTCATTATTTCCGTTGCACGTGGGATTAGTTTGTCCCAACAACTAGTATCAGAGCACTTGAGTTTAGGACCTGGTGGGAGCAAGCACGATGGATGATGGAAAATCTCCCATTGAGAAGTTCGATGGATTGGACTATGGCTTTTGGAAGATGCAAATCAAGGACTACTTGTACGGTAGAGATTTGCACCTTTCCCTCGGTGAGGGTAAGCCAGGCGAGAAGTATGAGAAAGATTGGACTTTGTTGGATAGGAAAAAGTATGAGTGTGATTCGCTTATCATTGTCAAAGAATGTGGCGTTGCATATAGTAAAGGCAAAGACTACGACGGAGTTATTGAAGATATTGTCTGAGTTGTATAAAAAGCCCTCGACGGCTAACAAGTTTCACTTGATGAGAAAGCTCTTTAATCTAAGGATGTCGGAAGGTGCTTCAGTGGCTTTGCATCTTCATCAGTTCAATGCGACCATATCATCTTTGAGCTCGGTAAAGATCGATTTTGATGATGAGGTACAAGCTCTTATATTGCTTAGCTCCTTACCTGATAGTTGGAGTGGTATTGTGACCATAGTGAGTGCGTCAGCAGGAAAGGTGAAGTTGATATTGGATGAGGTGAGGGACTTAATCATGAGCGAGGAGATTTGTAGGAGAGAGTCTGGTGTAACCTCAGGTTCAGCTTTGAGTGCTAGTAATAGAGGAAGGTCTGAGTCTAGATGGAAGAGCAAAAGAGACAAGAGCAGGGCTAAGTCTAAGTTGAAAGATGATTCAAAGAAGGACAAGAGCTCGGTTCAATGTTATAATTGTGGCAAGTATGGCCACTACCAGAATAAGTGCAGAGCACCAAAGAAGGAGGATAATTTGGCAAATGTAATAACAGAAGATCACGAAGAGGCATTGGTCTTAAGTGTGACCAATCCGTTGAAGTCTTGGATATTGGATTCAGGAGCATCGTTCTACTCTTGTGGTGACATGGGTATGATGGAAACCTATACTCTGGGAGAATTTGGCAAAGTTTACCTAGCTGATGATGAACCGTTGCAAATTATGGATAAAGGAGATGTGAGAGTCAATACTCCAAATGGATCGTTGCTATTGTTGAAGAATGTAAGGCATATTCCCGGGTTGAGAAGGAATTTGCTTTCCATGGGATAACTTGATGAAGAAGGCTATGATGTGACCTTTGGTTGTCAAATATGGAAGATCACCAAGGGAGCTTGTGTAGTAGCTCGAGGTGAGAAGGAAGGTACATTGTATATGACAAGGAATACTCATGCTAGCATTGATTTAGTGGGAGCTACAGATGATGCAGACTTGTGGCACAGTAAACTTGCCATATGAGTGAGAAAGGGATACGGTTGCTTTGTTCAAAGGGGAAGCTACCAGGTTTAAAAACTATGAATGTAGGTCTTTGTGAAAACTGTATATTTGGGAAGTAGAAGAGAGTTAGCTTCTCAAAAGGTGGCAGAACTCCTAAAGCAGAGAAGCTTGAATTGGTCTATAGTGATTTATGGGGACCGACACCAGTTGCATCTGTGGGTGGATCCTTGTATTATATAACTTTCATAGATGACTCTACCAAGAAGGTATGAGTTTACTTTCTAAAGCACAAGTCAGAGGCCTTTGCTGCTTTTAGGAAGTGGAAGGCTCTTGTAGAGAATAAGACAGGTCTTAAGGTAAAGTGCCTAAGGTCTGATAATGGCAGTGATAATGGCAGTGAGTATGAGCTTCAAGAGTTCAAGAACTTCTGTACAGAGCATGGCATTCGCATAGAAAAGACTATGGCAGGGATACCTCAACAGAATGGTATAGCTGAAAGAATGAACCGAACACTAAATGAGAGAGTAAGGGCCATGAGATTGAAATATGGTCTGCCAAAGATGTTTTAGGCGCATGCTGTTAATACTACGACATTCTTGATCAATAGAGGACCATCAGCTCCCTTGGAGAATGGGATTCCTGAGGAAGCTTGGAGTGGCAAGGATATTGATCTAACTTTCTTACGAGTGTTTGGTTGTGTTGCCTATGTACTTGTGAATACAGGTGATAGGAGTAAGCTTGATGCCAAGTCCAAGAAGTGTACATTTATTGGATATGGAGGAGATGAGTTCGGGTTTCGCTTCTGGGATGAGAAGATTTGCAAGGTTATGAGGAGCCAGGATGTCATATTCAATGAGAAGGTGATTTACAAGGACAAAGAGAGTGTAGCTGAGGAAGAAGGTTCTAGCAGTGAGATGATCAAGTTAGATATCTCAAACTCGGGTGGGAGTAGATTGCCTGAAAGACAAGAGGCCGAGATGGAGACTGAGATAGAGCCAAGATCTCCATTACTGATAGTTCCATTAAGGAGGTCTACCAGAGAATGTGGGTCTCCGGATAGATATTCACCATCAAATTTCTATCTCTTATTGACCAATGGAGGAGAACCTGAAGATTTTGCAGAGGCTCTTAATAGTGATCAAGTTGGCAAGTGGAAAACTGCCATGGATGATGAGATAGAGTCGTTAAAGTGCAATGGAACTTGGGAGTTAGTTCAACTTCTACAGAACAAGAAAGCACTGCAGAACAAGTGGGTCTATAAAGTAAAGAAAGAAGCGGATGGCACTGAGCGTTACAAGATAAGATTGTTGTAAAGGGATTCCAGCAGAAGTATGGACATGACTTCACTAATACCTTCACTCCTGTGGTGAAGATAACTACTATCCAGATGGTTCTGAGTATAGTAGCTGCTGAGAATCTATTGCTAGAGCAAATGAATGTGAATATAACATTTCTCCATAGTGATTTAGAGGAAGAAATTTACATGGCGCGACCAGAGGGATTCTTGCAAGGTGATAGAGAGCTCGTGTGCAAGTTGAGAAAGAGCTTGTATGGATTGAAGCAAGCTCCAAGGCAGTGGTATAAAAAGTTTGCTGGATTTATTCGCGATATAGATTTCACTCACTGTAGAACAGATCATTGTTGCTATGTGAAGAGCTTGGACAATGGCTATATCATCCTCCTGCTTTATGTTGATAACTTGTTGATAGCAAGCATTAGTGCTAGAGAGGTGAGCAAGGTGAAGAAGCAATTGTCTGAAAGATTTGCCATGAAGAACTTGGGTGAGGCTAGGCAAATCCTCGGAATGAGGATTGAGAGAGATAGATATACAGGGAAATTATTTCTCTCTCAAGCTGAATATATTGAGAAGGTGCTGGAAAGATTCAGCATGAAAGATGCAAATCCCAAGCAAACTCCCTTGGCAGGACACTTCAAGCTGTCCAAGGATGACTCGCCTTAGAGTGAGGTGAAGAGAGCTTGCATGGAGAAGACTCCTTATGCATCAGTGGTGGGAAGCTTGATGTATGCTATGATTTATACGAGGCCAGACATAGCACATGCAGTGGGAGTTGTGAGCAAGTTTATGAGCATTCCAGATGAGCAACATTGGGTCGCAGTGAAATGGATCTTACGTTACTTGAGAGGTACTACTGAAAAGTGCCTTTGCTTTGAGGGCAAAAAAGTAAATCTTTTAGGGTATTGTGATGCAGACTTGGGGTCTAATGATCATGATGAGAAGAGGAGCATGATAAGTTATGTCTTTACGCTGGGAGGGATAGCGATATCTTGGGCCTCGAGGTTAGAGAAAGTGGTGGCTTTGTCAACTGCAGAAAGAGAGTACGTGGCTGTGATAGAAGCAAGCAGAGAGTTGGTGTGGTTGAAAAATTTCCTGTGGGAATTGGGGAGAGAGCAAGAAGAGAATGTACTCCATTGTGATAGCCAAAGTGCAATACATTTGGCAAAGAATCCTGCCTACTACTCAAGAACGAAGCATATAGAGCTGAAGTTCCACTACATTCGTGACCTTGTAGAGAAGAAGATCTTGAGACTTGAGAAAATTGATGGGAAGGTAAATCCCGCAGACATGTTTACCAAGGTGGTTACCTTGGAGAAGCTGAAGCTTAATATGGCTTCAGCGGATCTAGTGAATTAGAGAATGGACCCAGCGTACCATAAGGAAGGGAGTCATCAAGTGAACGGTGACAAGTATTAAGATTGAGGTTAGTCTCCAGGTAGGATATTATTGAGATATGGAACCTAACGATACTATGAAAGATAGATATGTCGATTGGGAATGCCCAGGATTCGACGGTTTTGAAATCGGAGTTCGTATGAGGGAGAAAACTGAAGTTGAAGTTTGAGCTGCAGAGGGCCAAGAGACCAGCGTACACTGGGCAGTTCCAGTAGCAAGGACCAGCGTACGCTGGGCTAAGCGTGCAGACAGCATAAATTGGACAGTTTAGTCCCTATGCTTGTAAAAATCTTTAAATACTTCCTCCCACTCATCTCCTACTTTATTCCAAGCATATCCTACATAATATCTAGATATTTAGAAGAGAGGAAAGTTCTTCCTTCTTCTTTCTCCTTGTAAGATCAAGTTTGATCAAGGTATCTTGATAGTAGATTTTCTCCTGACTTGGTACGCCTCCAGACGTAGACGATCTCGTCGAACCAGGTGAACAAATTCCTTGTCTTCTTTGTCTTATTTTCATTGTGAACTTCGTTATGATTACGTGGCTTGCTCGTTGTTTCCATTGCGCATGGGATCGGTTTGTCCCAACAGTAAGTTGGAGAGAAAGGTGATTAAACTCAGAAGGCACCGCCGTAGATGTATATACATATTGTCTCGAAAGAGAGCCTAGAAACACAAATGTGTTAAAGTTACTGAAAAATATAATTATATGCATTAAAAAAGTTCATAAAAGAAAAATGCTAGCTACAAATTAAGTTAAAAGACATACCACCTAGGCCATGGGATTTTGATGACCCTGATACAGAAAAGAGATACCAGGTGAAAAGATGGAACAATTACCTGTTGAGCAACCCTCCCCATTATATTGTCAGGCTGAGAATAGACGCCCTTCATTTCATTGAAGACGACGCCTAGATAAATAACAGGCAAATACATAGCAACAGAAATACATTATACAAGGTACTAGATCATTTGAGCAATTGCACCATATAAGCACCAAATGGCAGAGCACAACACGTCAGTCATAAACACAACCTTTATATGAAATTTCTTCTGAAGGATCATTGAGCTCAAAATGCCAACCCTCCTGTTGAAATGTAAGGTGGTCCTCCACACATTTTGGGAAGAACACATCGTCTAGGTAGATATCAACCAAATTGTAGAAATCCTGCACACAGCATAAACTGCCCCACGTTAAACCGCCTCACCTGCATTCCAAATTAGTCCCACATTTAAGTCACACCACTATGCGATTTAATCAACATTAGCTTCACTCGTTTACCTTGGTATTTGTGGAAGCAACTGGGTAGCACGTCCTATCAGGGTACGTGAAAGCGTTCAAGAAAGTATGCAAGCTTCCTTTAAATAACTCAACAAATGGCTCCTTCAATGGACACTTTCTCGACCCGCACAACAAAGAGTGTTCCAAAATGTGACTATGTGAGGAATCCCGGTCGAGTCCTTCCTGAACATTCAAAAACACCAATAACTACCCCTAGCGCACAATCTAAACCGAATTACACGTTTATTACGCCGAAACGTAGTCAATCGAACACTTACGGCGGGGTTTGAAGAACGATACCGAAGACCTTGTTCTCATCGTCGTTAGAGATGGACATGACCTCGGTAAATTATTATTAGGTTATTAACTAATGGCCATTTTTTAATAGGGTCTTTAGTTTATTTGAATTTGACGTAAGATCGTAGTTCAATAATGAAATATTGTTATGAAGTCACTGATGTCAGCATTTATTTTTTATTTTTGGTCATTTAAAATAATTTTTATACCCTCTTATGAAAAAATCAAATCTTCTAGACGAGGGTTGTGGTTACCATCGTCGTCCAAGTCGACTATCTTGAAGTAGGCTTCGAATTGGTCGTCGATCTGTTCCCCATCTTATCAATTCTCGATCACCCCTCTCTCTCCTCCACCAACCACCCCACCACACCACCCCCACATAAAGATAGATAGATAGTTATTAGATAGAAGGATACATCTTCAATCTTTTCTTTCTACTTTTGTTAATTATCGCTTGTCAGCCCCGATCCTTTGATCCATTTCCAAATCCCAGCCAAACCCCTTAACCCCCAACCGTGAAGGATTCAAGGTCGGAGTTAGTTTCCATTGGGCCATGGTAGAGCTTTAAGTTTCAATAGAGAATGAGGGGATTCAGGTTATGGTGCTCAAAATAGGGATAGACTCCATCTTTGACAAGTTCGACCTCAACCCTAGTTTGAGCGTATGACCTCACAAAGTTAAAGGACGAGATGAGGAAGATTTTACTTGATTTTTGGATTTGAATATTTGGTATTTATCGTGTTCTGAGGTTGAAGAAGATAAGCTTTTAAAAAAATAGGGGTATTTTGGTCTTTTCTATAATAAAAAATTCAAAAAAAATTGATGATGTCATCTAGGAACCTTTGACCAATATTTCGTTATAGATCAGAGACCTGAGATTACATTCAGATAAGGTAGGGACCTTACTACAATATGGACATAAGTTAGTAACCTGAGAGTAATTTACTCTTTTTTAAGGCCGAGAAGAGAAAAGAGAAGGGGAAGGAGGAGGGTGGGAACTGAAAAGTATATAATTAAGGAAAAATTTTGATTTAGTGTCATGTAATTTTACTTTTTTGATTTGGGATACCTTGTGGTTAAAACTTAAAACGTATCAAATAGTGTTTGAGCTTTGATGTTTTAAAACACTTTAGGGTGTGACTTCGACTCGAATTACCACGTAGACTACAATCTTTGCTCACGTATCTTGACATGAAAGTGGCTGGGTGGACAAATCGGATCACTAAAATGTTAACATGTCAAATTTTGAGCACTAATTTGATACTTTTGACTCTCAAGTCATATGGTCAAAGTGAATTTTTTCCAAACTTATAAAACGGCGGTGGATGATTCTTCTTTGTAGATTTTCTTTTTACTTTATTTTCTTTTGGAAAAAATTAATCTTATTGATTAAGAGAAAAGTATGATTGTTTAATTTTATGAGTTAGTGATACGTCCTGTCTTTGAAGATTGATGGTCGAAAAGTATATATTGCTTGGAGAATCAGTAACCTTTTCCGATTAATGTATTCGGAAAAGTCATTGAAATTTATTCGGCCAGGACAAAATTTTCATTGTTTCTGAATTCGGTACGGTTGTTGGATTGCAAGTCTTTCCGGTCATTACTACCGATCATTAAAAAATAAAGGGGAAATTACGCTCAGGCCCTTCGGGTTTGAAAAAATTCGTATTTTAGCCTTCGTATTTTTTTTATTATCATTCAACCCTTCATGTTTGCGAAAAGTATTTATTTTAATCCCTCTCGCCGGAATCCGACGGTTTCTCCGGCAAAATCAGACCTGAAATGACAAAAATACCCTTTTCTTTTAAAAAACAACTCCAATTTATTTTTTAACCAAAAACCCTCTTCTTCCCCACTCTCTCACCCCTTCTTCTTCATTGGCCACCCAATTACACCAGTTAGAAACCCCCAAACAAATTAAAATAACTTAGAGACACCAATCAACCCGATGACGAGGGACTGGAGTGGAGCCTCGCCTCCTGGTCTCTCGGTTCAATTCTTCCCGATCTTCTTTTCGATTCTTCCTATTCCCAAATCGAAACCGTTGCCCCAGGAATTTAGAAAAAAATGCCTGAGATCATCGTGATTTGTAGCAGCATTCTTCAATTCACAAGAAGGAAAGAGCCGGAGATCATCGTGGGGGTTGTGGCCTGAGGATGACAACGAGAGGGAAAGATGTCGGCTTAGGTTGTGCGTTTTGATGGGTTTTCTTCTCTAAGTGGAAAGATCTCGAATTAGGTTGTGCATTTTGATGGGTTTTCTTCTCTGGGTGGAAAGATATCAGCTTTAATTGATTCTATCGATCCGGATCTCGTTTAGGGTTTGAGGGTTTTGATGTGTTTTCTTCTCTGGGTGGAAAGACGAAGCTTTAGTTGAATTTGCCGATCTTGGTCTCGTTTTAGTTGATGTTTTGTGATGGGTTTTCTTCCTCCCCCACCCCTCTCATCCCTATCAATTGGAGAAGCAGACGTCGATATCGATGAAGTTGCGACCGGGCTGGTGAGAACTACAGCAGCTAAACTTTACAAGATCGGCCCAGCACCGAGAACCCTCACTGAAATTAAGGTTATGGTTGTCGGCTACAACTTTATGCGATTGAGGCTTAAGCTTGCTGGGCGTAGATGGTTTCATTTGCTGGGATTGAATCCAAAAAGAAATAAAGGGGGAAATTAATTTGTTGCTAGTGGTTACTGTTCCTCAATTTAGAAAAGGGGTTAAAGGGGAAAATTAATTAGTTATCTTCAATTTTTTTTAAGGCAAGGGTATTTTGGTAATGTCATGTATGGATTTGCCGGAGAAATCGCCGGATTCCGGCAAGAGGGACTAAAATATATCCTTTTCGCTGAAGGGTTGAATGATAATAAAAAAAATACGGGAGCTAAAACATAGATTTTCTCAAATCCGAGGGGCCTGAGCATAATTTTCCCAAAAATAAATTATTTTTCTGCATGAAGGCGAAATGATGTACAATTTTATTGTTGAACAAAAATATACATTCTTTATGTTCTCAAGTCCTAAAGATGTTGATGTGAAAGGCTTACGAACGAATTCTCAATTTTATATATCGGTGCGAGGACTTGTTATGGTTAAAGATAAAATGAAACTCACAACTCATTTACATCTAAGAGCTATGTACATCATTCCATCATGTTCAAATTCTAACACTTTTAACTTTTCGAGGAACCCTTTATTAATATTTGTCAATGAACAACTTTTCTTGAATACACAGAGAAATATACAGTAAGAATGAGAGTTGTCAAACGACAACTCAACATCCATGTTTACTTTTTGCCATCAAGTAATTATATCATAATCTTACCAGAAAAATTAATTATATCATAATTATCATATCAAACACAACCATTTGAAGGTATCCCTTGGTTGATGAAGCAAACAACTTTTTTCTGAAGAGTCTTGGCTTTCTCCCCATTGGGGTTGAACAAATGGAAGACGTGATCTTCACCTTCAGCCTCCACAATCTCCACTTCCCCTTGCCACCCACTGTTCTTCAACGTCTCATAAAAGTACCAACCTCTATCTCTGAGCAAATCCTTCTCAGCAACAGCCACCAGAACCTGTAAGGACACAACAATGGTTAAAAATGAATTGATGGAATTTTATATTAAAATTTCTATATCTAACCCAAAATTTTTAAGGTAATGGGTGGATCATACACACTTAAGTAATTTGCTCGGATTTTATTATTTCTCGTGCCTTTTAAATGAGGTTATGTGTACACAACGGACCATGAGCTTCACAATGAGTTAGGAATCAATTCGCTCTAAAATAAAATTTTCATATTTAATCCAAAACCTTAAGGTAATGAATAGGTGAATCATCCACACTTATAAATTTATCCAACCCACTTGTTCTTTACGACGCAGTGTTTTTCTCCAACTTTTGAGAAATAAGATAATATTTTTAGATAAACAGCCTTAAGCACCTTGGAACACCCCAGCGTTGCCAGCTCTGGCTCACACCCACTTGAGCCAGGGCACACCAACTCCCACAGCTTGTCCCTCCACTTTTTATCACCCAGAAACCTCTTCAACGACCGGTCGTCCTCCGACCCGATCGGCTGTTCTCCCCAGAAGAAAGGGTGCAACAAAACAACTCCCGACAGAACAAACTTTCCTGCCAGTTCCTCTCCCCGACCGTGCCTCATTGCCATGTTGTACGCTATATTACCTCCTGCACTATCGCCTCCCAAGTAGACCTTACCGAAGTCGACATGCGAGTTGAGCCACTCTTCGGGGCCGGCCCCATCC
>SOPF01014663.1:0-15519 GCA_012979155.1 Hypericum perforatum | reverse complement strand
AGTTCATTAGCTCTAGTTAGAGGTGGGAGCTCCTTCGTGCCAGTGCCAACATCATGTCAAGAAAGGCTATTTGTGCACATGTCCTATAGAAGTGGGAAAAAGATATATTTGGCAACGTTAGAAAATAGGTAAGAGAGTCGGAGAGCCAGATTGCTAATGCCCAATCCAAGCCATTGACACAAACACTGAAGGTTATTGACAGACTTATGAAAGAGAGGGAAGAGATACTAGCAAGAGAAGAAATAATGTGAACTCAACGGTCGCGAATTGAATGGTTGAAAGAGAGGGATAGAAATATAAACTTCTTTCACAGAAGTCAAGCCACAAACAAAAACAAAACCATATTGAGGGAATAAAAAATAAAGAAGGTGTGCTAGTAAAGGAGGAGGTGGGAAATTCAGGAGATCTTTATGAATTTTTATGTTTCTTTTTTTTCTTCTACAGGTGATACGTAGAACAAACCGATAACTTCCAAGATGACCCCAAAGGTGACAGATGACATGAATCTTACATTAAGCCAATCATATAATCAAGATGAGATTCAAGACACTCTAGCAAATGCATCTAACTAAGGCCCCTGGTGCGGACGGACTCCCTCTTGTGTTTTTTCAACGGTACTGGAAAATCGTGGGCCCTGATGTTGTTAAAACTATTCTTGATGTTCTCAGTGAAGGGGCTGACCCCACCTCCCTCAATGAGACTATCGTGACTTTAATTTCTAAGTTGAAGGTCTCAACTATTTGCTCCGAATATAGACCTATTATTTTTTGTAATGTGATTATGAAAATTATGACGAAGACTAAAGGGAGTTCTCCTTGATGTGATACATAAGAACCAAAGTAATTTTATCCGAGACGTCTTACAACAAACAACTCTCATATTGCATGTTAGGCATTTCATTACCTAAAGATGAACACTAAAGGGGGCAAAGGTTCATGTGTATTGAAAATGGAAATGATGAAGACCTACGACAAAGTAGAATGGACCTTTTAGAAGATATGATTGTCGCATTGGATTTACAAAACTCCTTTGTAAATCTTATCATGCGATGCTTGACTACTATTCATCATGCTATATAGATTAATGGTATGATGGATAAATAATTTTAGCCAAGCAGGAGACTCTGTCAGGGAGACCTAATCTCCTTTTACTTGTTCCTTTTATGCAGAAAAGTTTGGCTGTCCTTCTTTTGGATAGAGCCCAAGCTAGTAAATCTATAGTCAGCAAGTGGCTCAGATAGGCCCTCCCATCACGCACTATTCTTTGCAAATGACTTTCTGCTATTTGCTAGAGCGATATGATGTCTTTATTAGCCATCTACGAAGCTATTTCTAGATAGAAAGTTAACATACAAAAGACTTCAGTGAAGTTCAGTTACAATACCTGACCCGATATCCAAATACAACTATGTTCGTGTTTAGGTATGAGATTCACAAATGAGAAACACTACGTGGGCTTTCCCACTACTATTGGCCGCTCTAAGACGACTTTTTTATAGGAATAGAGGAACAAGTTAGGAATAAGTGGACAACTAGAAGATTCTTATTAAATTAGTCCTACATGCAATCCTAATATATGTCATGAGTTACTTCCTACTCCCCCTGAACACATGCGATAGAATTAAAAAACACTTTATGACTTTTATCAGGTTAGTATGAATAGGGAAAGAAAACTTCATTGGAGAAGCTAGGAATATGTCGACTTAAGAATGAGGGTGAACTTGATTTTCAAAGACTACACAGCTTACACAAGGCGATGCTAACTAAGCAAGCTTGGCGCTTAGTCTTCACCCCAAACTCTCTTATAATCAGAATCTATCCAGCTTATTATTACCCTCGATCTTCCATTTTCAAATCAGATGAGGGATATAGACCAAGTCATGCATGGCAAAGCATTACAAGGGGATTAAAGCTATTACATACTAGCTTAGAGTGACAAGTTAGTTATGGTGTCCTTATTAATATATGGAACAAAGTATAACTATGTGACTTACCCTGGGTCACCCATCTTACTGGTACCCTGGTAGTGATTGTGTCCAATTAGTTTTAGAACTACTCCTCCCAGACACTCCTCACTGAAATGATAATTTCTCCCATCTTCTATTAAAGGATGAGAATATTCTACATGTCAAAACCATCTGCCTAAGCTCCCATCTTTGGACAGATTTAATTAGGTGGAAGTTTGTTAATAATAGAGAGTATGCAGTTTAAAATGGATATTACCAGGACATTTCTAATTGGTGGTCCACTACATCCCATGCTCCTCTACCTAACCAAATACCAAACTTTTGGAGTAGCTCCTAAAATTAAGAGGTCTACCTAGGCTATTGAACTTTCTCTAGAGGCTATTAGACAACAAGGCTCTTAAAAATAACCCGGAGATTGACACACAATTAGGTCTGACCTCCAGGCCAGTCGATTTGAATGGTCCAACCATCGGTTAGACTAGAATTTTTTTCTTCCTATTTTAATGTAATTTTTTGAATTATATATTTGTATATAGGTAAATATAAACTGATAATAATTATAAAATATAAAATATACCAATTTGTTTGGGCAAATTGTTTGATTTGACCGAATTTCATTTGGTCGGACCGAACACCATTTTAGCCATTTGGATCGCCAGTCAGACTACGTTTTTTAATACCTTGCTAGACAATAACCTACCAATTTGGGATAATCTCCATAGACGGGGACTTCTAGATGACACTACTTATCCCTTTTGTCATAGCTAATCTGAATCAATATCGCATCTCTTTATGACATGTCCCAAATTTTAGAAAATTTCTGTCAAAAGTGGGCATCCCATCTAATTTTAGTCATGACCTTTCCTTTGGGGAAGCATGGATTGATTATATTCAATTATAGGGCAAAATCCTAGGTGGACGACTATGTGTAGCCTTTTGGGGGTATATGGAAGATTAGAAATAACCTTGTATTTAGAAACTCTATTATACATGATCAGGAAGAGAGATGGCTACGACGATGCATTTTTATGACGTCCTTATGGAGCAGCGGGGCACATGGTCAGTGTATCGAGCTATATGGGTTCCCTCTCTGCAAGAATTTCTAAAAATCAATACAAATATTGGCGTACAAGAGAGAGGTGGAGGCCAAATATGTGCTATAGCTAAAAATCATCGTGGTGCTTTCTTTCAAGCTGTTGTCAAACATGTTCCTGAGATTCAACATCCCATCTGATATGAAACCCATGGGGGAATCAATCAAACTAGGACCATTGCTACTTTAGGATGAGGAACAGACCGTAACTCACAACCTACGCAATGCATGAACCTTGGTGATGACTCACCTCAATCCGAACCAATAGAAGTTGAGAACCTAAGTCTAATGTTGAATCATGCCACAAACGATGATGGAAGAACCTTTTGATAAGTGAAGCCTAAGCAAGAACTCTCAAGAGTTATCAAACTTAACAGATTATCAAATATCAAAGTTATGTATGTTTTATTGCATAGAAACCCTTTATATAGGCTCCAAAAGTCTCAAATATTCCTAAACAAACTAACTCCTAAAGAGGAGCTCACAATCTGGCCGAATTAAACACTCTCAAAGAAGGAGTTTATTCTGGCCGAATGAAGCCTAAACAAGAATACTAGATAAGAATAAATCTAAGCATGCTTTAGGAAGTCTAGAAGCATGTATCTTATTCCTAAACAAGCCTAAAGTTGCTGAAATATAATTTCCTGATCAAAACTAAAAGCTTGACTAAAGAAACTAACTTCTGAATTAGGAAGATCCTTATTTCCAAATTAGTTACGTGCATGCTAAGCTTCTGGAATTGCACCAATAATGTGTATGGGCATAGCATGGGCTTCTAGGTCATCCTTGGGCTTGCATAAATCAAATTGAGTCCAAATGCTTTGAATTAATCTATTGAGTTCAGCTTGAAGTTATTTGGCTCGGGCTCTTGTAATCAGCCCAAGTAGAACTAGAATTGCTTGAGGCTCGTTGTTGGATGGTCTCACATCATTCCCCCTCTCTTGAAAAGAATTTTCCCTCAAAATCTTCAACTACATCTATTGGGCTCAAGTCAACAACATTGAAAAAAGCACTAACATTATACTCACCTGGCAAGTCAAGCTTGTAAGCATTATCATTGATGCGCTCTAAGACTTGAAATGGACCATCTCCATGAGGTAGCAACTTGGAATGCCATTGCACTGGAAAATGCTCCTTCCTCATATGCAACCAAACTCAATCACCAGGCTCAAAGATAACTTGGTGTCGTTCCTTGTTTGCTTGTCTCACATAGTGCTCCATTCTTTTCTCAATGTTCATCCATGCCTTCTCATACAGTTGCTTGACAAATTCAGCCTTCTTCTTGCCATCTAAGTTAACACGCTCACTCGCAGGCAAAGGTGATAAATCTAATGGAGTCAAGGGATTAAATCCATACACAAGCTCAAATGGTGAGAATTGAGTAGCAAAATGAACTGAATGATTATAAGCAAATTTAACATGTGGTAAACATTCTTCCCAAGTCTTAATATTATGCTTAATGAGTGCTCTTAATTGTGTAGACAATATTCTATTCACAACTTCAGTTTGACCATTAGTTTGTGGATGACAAGTAATAGAAAATAACAACTTAGTTTCTAACTTACACCACAAGGTCTTCCAAAAGTAACTTAAAAACTTAGCATCTCTATCAGAAATGATCGTCCTAGGCATGCCATGCAACCTAATAACTTCTCTAAAGAACAAATCAACAATATTAGAAGCATCATCAGTTTAATGACATGGAATGAAATGTGCCATCTTAGAGAATCTATCCACTACCACAAAAATTGAGTCTCTTCCACGTTTAGTCCTAGGAAGTTCTAACACAAAATCCATAGAAATATCAACCCATGGCTCACTAGGTATAGGTAGTGGAGTATACAAATCATGAGATTTTACCTTTGACTTAGCTTGCTTACAAGTGATGCAACAGCCACAAATTCTCTCTATGTCTCATTTCATGTATGGCTAGTAGAAGTGCTCTTGCAAGGTGGCTAAAGTCTTTGCTATTCCAAAGTGTCCCATCAGTCCTCCTCCATGCACCTCTTGTATCAACAATTCTTGTATAGAACAATTAGGCACACAAAGTTTATTCTCACAAAATAAGTAACCTTCATTCTCAAAGAACTTACCAAATGCACTTCTCTTGGTGTTTCTAAACAATTCACCAAGATCAACATCATCAGTATACAACTCTTTAATATGTTCGAAACCAATTAATCTTGCATCAAGAGTTGAGATCAAGGTATATCTCTGTGATAGTGCATCATCCACTACATTTTCCTTACCTTGTTATAGCAAATGACATAAGGAAATATCTCAATAAAGTCTACCCATCGTGCATACCTTTTATTCAGCTTGTGTTGCCCTTTCAAGTGTTTTAATGACTTGTGGTTAGTGCAGATCACAAATTCCTTGGGCCATAAGTAATGGTGCCATGTCTCCAATGATTGCATTAATGCATACAACTCCTTGTCATAAGTTGGATAATTCAGAGTTACTCCACTTAGTTTCTCACTAAAGTAGGCAATTGGTCTCCCTTCTTGTATAAGTACAGTACCAATCCCGATACCTGAAGCATCACATTCAACTTCAAAAGTTTTAGAAAAGTTAGGTGATGAGTGTGAAAAACACTCATTATTTATTTCCTTTTGCAGGTTGTTCTTAATATATTAGGTTGATTTATTTGCATTTTAGTTATTGTAGAGTTAGTTTTCATTCATTGTGTATTTTTATAGAGTTTATCATTTTTCATTGAGTTTGCTTATTTTTTGGAGCATATTTGAGGAGAAGTGGAGGACGATCGAGCGGACACGCAAAGGCAAGGATAAGAGGGAAGTTATGAAGGTAAGGAGTGCAAAGCACGAGTAGCTGGTGCACGCTAAGGGACATGGTGCATGCCAAGGACCCGTCACGAAACGACCATGCACACAAATGACCAGGCATACACGAAGAGGGAGAAATGCGAAGGGTGGTCCACACCAGTGGGGCTTGGCATACGCCAAGTACAGACTGACAGAATGCAAGTAGCTGAGTGGAGCTTCAAACTGATGGGAGATAAAGCTTCAAGCATTTAATGCTCGTGATGATGTTTTAGCCAGACTTTAGATATTTAGCTTAGATATTTAGCTTAGGATATTTTAGTTAGATATTTTGTTAAATATTTTAGTATTTGGCTTAGGATAAATACTATCTTTCTTTCTAAGTCTAAGTGTGTAAAATATTAGACAAAAAATAGACCTTACTCTCTCTGGGATGAGCTGAAGGGGGGGAAAGCTTGGAGACTTTGATAAGTCTTCTTCCTTTTTACTCTTTCCTTTGTTCAATTAATATATATGTTGTTCTTGTTTATACTTTTGATGTTCATATCAAGCATGTGTGAGTAGTATTCTTAGTGAGTTTTGTGCTTTGAAACCATACATGTAGCCACGGTTTTGAGGGGTAAAAATGCTTAGGAATATGTTCTTATTAATATGGTTATTGCCATGCTTTGACTTGCTTGATCACCAAGCATTTATACTTAGTGAAATCTTGAGACCGAAAGGAGATATGTTTGATGGAGAGGTTAGTTTGATGATAGGTTGTTTTGTTAGAAGAAAAAATCTTTCTTAGTTGTCTATTGTTCACTGAGTTATGCAAATAGTTGGTGCTTAGCTAGATTAGATGGTTGGTGGGGGCAAAAGCATATATCTAGCCATTCTAAGCTTAGCTAAGGATCGATTTAGACTCATCTAGCACAAAAGTGTAAATCGGTTGCTTTAGAAATACTCGGACCATATCATATACATAATATACCCCCTGAATCACTTGGTTATGTTGGTTTTTAAGGTACCTTACTCATTTTAGTGTTCTAAGTTGTTTAAACTTATTTGTTAGTTAACTAGATAAACCTTTAGTTTGTTTGGACTTTAGATCGTATGTATAATCAATCAAACTTCATAATCTAATCCTAGAATAGTTTGTAACCAAAGAGTCAGCCTAGTAACTCAGTCCCTATGGGACGACAATCCCGTACTTAATCATTATTGCAATCTGCTGCAAGTCTGCTAATAACTTGGCGCACACCAGCCACCTTGGCGCACGCTTGGTCAGTTTGTCTGAGAGCTTTTTGCTCGTACCTGGTGTAGTCGACACGTGCCAGAGCTTCAGTTAGTTGAAGGTTGGCGCATGCCAACCTTTTCTGGCGCATGCTAGATAGGCCGAACAGACGACCGATCGTCCGGTGTTCAGCAGAATTAAGGTAGAACAAAAAATAAAAAGCAAACCATCAATTAGCGCCATTGTCAAGGATTAAGATATAGATGCTTAATTCGGTTTACGAACTTGGATTAGGATATTTTTGTTTACATTTTAACCAAGTGACTTGTCTTGCTTGACAAGTTACATGCATGTCCTTAACTCGTTCCACAATTAATTCTCCGTTGGGAATTGAAGTGGACATAGCAAGGTTAGAAAGGTCATTGCAAAGAGAGAGACGAGAGAAAGAAAGAATAGACCAAAGGCAAGAAGGTCAAGGGGCTGGAGTTCTTGCCCCTTGAAGGTCTCTAATAGACCATGGAAGACCATCATATGAAGAAGCATTAATCGGAATATAATAGCCAGTTGTTGAAGCCAATCACTTTGAAATTAAGCCAGCCGTGATTCATATGCTTCAAGCTTTGGGTCAGTTCTATGGATTGCCTAATGAAGACCCAAATGAACATCTTGGAAACTTCATGGAATTAGCTGATAACTTCAAGTATCATGGAGCGTCCGATGATGCTATAAAGATCAGAATGTTTCTATATACGTTAAGGGACAAGGCTAAACTTTGGTATAAGCAGTTCAAAGGTACTCCAATAACAACATGGGAGCAACTGGCAAATGCTTTTCTTGACAAATATTTCCCATACTCAAAGACTAATAAGCTCGTTAAGGAGCTCACCAACTTTGAACAAATTGAATGTGATTCTTTGAGCAAAACTTGGGAAAGATTCAAGGATTTGCAACGAAGTTGCCCGCACCACGGCTTATCAGAGGAGTCTTTGCTCAAAACTTTCTATTTTAGCCTTGTACCAACAACTATGGGAACTGTTGATTCTACTTCCAATGAAAATTTTCTGAGAAAGGAAAGGGGTGAAGTCTACCATATTCTGGAAGAGTTGGCAGCAACAAACTGGATAATCACCTATGATAGAAAAAAATAACCCATCAGAGAGTTAAGGGAGGTAACTGAGCAAAGCAAGAAAAGAGGAATGATTGAACTTGATGCTTCCTCATCTTTTCAAGCTCAATTAGATTTAATGGCAAATCAGTTGCGTGATTTGACCCTAAACAAAGTTGATGCTATAGTTGTACAACAAAATTGCGAAGCCTATGGCAATATTGGCCATAAGATTAGTTAATGTGCCATGATGAACCAACCTACAGAGCCGATCAATTTTGTTAGTAGTCAAGGACAAGGAGGAAACCGAATGGGAAACAATCTATATTCTTTGACATACAATCCTAGATGGAGAAATCACCCTAACTTTTCATGGAAAGAAAGAAACAATGATGATAGTATGACAATCGTTCCTGATAAAGGATTACCTTTACGTGTCTTACAACAAGGACCACCACCTGATTTTCAACCACGTAGATTTTTGGGAGAAAGAATGGGAGCCCTTGAGGAGAGATTTAATAAGGTGGAGAAGTTCATCCAACAAACTGGAGAATCATCCAACAACCAAAGCCAAATATTGAAGGCATTATCAGCCCAAGAAGCAAGGCATAATAATTTGGAACAATTTCTAAAAGCACAAGCGACTGCCATGTGCAACATAGAAGTACAACTTGGAGAAATTGCAAAGACAAATGCCCAAAGAACATCTGGCTCTCTCCCAAGTTTTACCAATGTAAATCCTCAAGGCCACATTAATGCAATCTCTTTGAGAATTGACAAGGAATTAGTGTCTCAAGTAGTCAATAAGAAAGCTAAGAAGAGTGAAGTAGTTAACCCTAACCAAGATAAGGGTGAAGAAGTTCTGAAAGACAAGGGGGAAGAAGTTTTGAATAAGAAAGTCCCACAAGAAGAAGTTGCAGAGGAAGAAGAAGTATACGTACCACTACCACCAATAGTCCCCATTCTACCATATCCTCAGAAGGTAAAGAGAGAGTCGGGGATGGATGAGAAATTTCTCCATTTTATGGAGAAAATGAAGAACGTTCAAATAAGTATTTCTTTCCTGGAGATGCTAGATTAAGTTCCATATTATGCCAAGTTTCTAAAGGAACTTATCACGAAGAAAAAAAAGTGAGAAGATGGAGAGACGGTCACCCTAATGACAGATTATAGCTATCTAATCTCAAAGAATCTTCTGATAAAACTATAAGATCCGAGGAGTTTTATAATTCCCTGTTTCATTGGTGAAACTGAGTTTCCAAAATATCTTTGTGATTTAGGAGCAAGTATCAACTTGATGCCTTTGTCTATATTTCAAAAATTAGGTTTGTGTGAAGTTAAGCCAACTTCAATGCTTCTCTAGTTGGCAGACCAAACTATTAAGAAGCCATTTGGTGTGGTTGAGGATGTCCTGGTAAAGATTGATAAGTTCATCTTCCTAGTTGACTTTGTGGTTCTGGATGTCTCTGAGGATAAGAACTATCTACTGATATTCGGCAGACCTTTCCTCAACATAGTATATGCATTGGTAGATGCATAATGGTAAATTGGTACTCCAAATTAGAGACAAGAAGGTTGAGTTTAACATGAGAAGTGTTATGCACCATCCTCTTGATAAAGGGATGTGCATGAAAATTGATGTTGTGGGTGAGTGTGTCCTCGAGTTCTGCAAGGAAAATATCTCTAGAATTGAGGATAAAGAACAAGAGAAAGAAGAGGAGGATATTATGGAAGAAGTAAATGAGGAAATTGACAAGAAAGGTCTACTTAAGGAGCTTAAACTTCATTTGAAATATCGGACTCCACCATCAATTGTGAAGGCTCCATCCTGAGAATTAAAAGAGCTATCCTCGCATCTGAGATATGCATTCTTGATTGATGGAGGGAGATTACCAATTATTATATCAAACAAGATAACTAAGGAGGAAGAAGAGAAAGTGGTAACAATTGTGAACAAACAGATTAAGGCAATTGCTTGGCAAATCTCTTATATGAAAGGGATAAGCCTAAAAATTGTGATGCACCATATTCATATAGAGGATGGAGCGAGGCCGAGGGTAGACTGACAAAGAAGACTTAATCCTAACATAAAGGAGGTTGTTAAGAAGGAAGTGATAAAGGTCCTCGAGGCCAGAATTATTTATCTAATTTTGGATAGTGACTGGGTTAGCCCAATCCATTGTGTTCCCAAGAAAGGAGAAATGACAAATGGATCAATGTGGAAGGGGAGCTCATTCCAACAAGAATTGTCACCGGATAAAGAGTGTGCTTTGGTTACCATAAATTGAATGACACCACACGAAAAGATCATTTCCCACTTCCATTCATTGATCAAATGTTGAAAAGGATAGCGGGGTATTCTTATTATTGCTTTCTGAATAGGTACTCAGGGTACAACCAAATTGTAATATACCCCAGAAATCAAGAGAAAATATCTTTCACCTATCACTTTGGTATTTTTGCATATCGTAGAATGCCTTTTTGATTAAGTTGTGCCCCAGCAATATTCCAATGTTGCATGGAGTCTATCTTCTGGGAGATGAATGAGAAGATTATAGAAATCTTCATGGATAACTTTTCTATATTTGGAGACTCATTTGATCATTGTTTAGACAATCTTGATAAGGTATTAGAGAGATGTGAGGAAAAGAATCTTGTGCTCAACTAGGAAAAGTACCATTTTATGATGGACGAAGGGATAGTACTTAGGCATAAGATTTCTAGAGCTGGAATAGAAGTTGATAAGGCAAAGATAGGGGTGATAGAGAAGATGAATGCACCAACCTCAGTTAAAGGAGTAACAGCCTTTCTGGGTCATATAGAGCTTTACAAAAGGTACATTAAGAAATTCTCTCTAATTGCAAACCCTTTAACAAACTTATTAGTGAAGGACGTGTCCTTCAACTTTGATGAGCAATGCACGAAGGTATTTGATGCTCTCAAGAAGGCTCTTGTCATAACTCCGGTTATTTCATTATCGGATTGGAAGCTTCCATTTGAATTGATGTGTGATGCAAGTGATGTCACTTTAGATTGTGTGTTGGGACAGAAGAAAGAGGAAAATCTCCACGTCATCTACTATGCAAGTAGAGTACTGGCAGAAGCTCAACTCAATTATACAACTATATAGAAGGAGATGCTTGTGGTTGTTTATGCGTATGAGAAATTCAGGCTGTACTTACTTGATTCGAAAGTGATAATCTATACTGACCATGCAACTTTGAGGTATTTATTCTCAAACGCAGACTGTTGCTACTTTAGGATGAGGAACAGACTATAACTCACAACCTACGTAATACACGAACCTTGGTGATGACTCATCTTAACCCGAACTAATAGAAGTCGAGAACCTAAGTTTAAAGTCGAATCATGCCATAAATGATGATGGAAGAACTATTTGATAAGTGAAAGTTTTATCCTAGCCAAGAACACTAGCCTAAGCAAGAACTCTCAAGAGTTATCAAACTCACCAGATTATCAAATATCAAAGTTGTGTACATTTTATTGTATAGAAACCCTTTATATAGGCTCCAAAAATTTCAAATATTCCTAAACAAACTAACTCCTAAAGAGGAGCTCACAATCTGGCCGAATTAAACACTCCCAAAGAAGGAGTTTATTCTGGTCGAATGAAACCTAAACAAGAATACTAAATAAGAATAAATCTAAGCATGTTTTAGGAAGTCTAGAAACATGTATCTTATTCCTAAACAAGCCTAAAATTGCTGGAATATAATTTTCTAATCAAAACTAAAGGTGTGACTAAAGAAACTAACTTTTAAATTAGGAAGATCCTTGCTTCCAAATTAGTTACATGCATTCTAAGCTTCTGGAATTGCACAATAATGTGTATGGGCTTATCATAGGCTTCTCGGTCGTCCTTGGGCTTGCATAAATCAACTTGAGTCCAAATGCTTTGAATTAATCCATTGAGTTCAGCTTGAAGTCATTTGGCTCGGGCTCTTATAATCAGTCTAAGTGGAACTTGAATTGCTTGAGGCTCGTTGTTGGATGTTCTCACATCACCATCTTTCTTGAAGTGCACGACATCCTTTTAGGTCTGGTGCTTGCAAAGGAACTCTCGCGCAAGTGTGATCTTGGAATCTAATTGTCTTCCACTCATCTAAGCTTTACAAAGTTGAAGGCTAGATAAGGACGACCTTTCTTTTATGCCAGAAGACTGTCTCTTTGCTGTCTTGGAGATAGGGGAATTTCGTTTTAGTTTGTACCACTTTCTACCAATAAATCGGTCCACCAACCAGCTAATCTATAAAGCTCATTTTCAGACATCATCTATTTCCTTTATGTTTTACTTTTTGAGATTAGTGCTTCTATTGAAGCTGATGTATCAACTCTGTTTTGATCATGAGTCCAGTCACATTTTTTCTAAAAAACTTAATATTTTATTAATTAAAATAATTATTTCAAACTAATCAAACTTAAAATTATTTATAAAATACTAGAAATTTGTGTGTGAATAATTTCATCCACAACAACTATTATTGATCCAACATCATGTTTTTAAAAATGACATCTCATTTTGTATCATCGGGGTAATGAATTGAGTAATGTAACCAAAGATACACTAAATATCATCTTCAAATATTTATTGGGGTTTTGTACTTGTGTTAGACTCCTTGGTGAAGGTCGGGTGTAGGTTACTCTTTGGTAAGTTAGTGTGGGCTAAAGTTCTTTCAATCCTTGGGCTGAGATTGTCATTAGTTTGGCTAATATGAGTTGCGTCAAAAACTATCTATTGATTAAAGGGATGATATATGTTCTTTTTATCCATGTATATCTCTTTTGGGACATGACTTGAGGAATTTAGGTAGGATCAAGTATCCTCGAATTGAATGAGGGATTTGTTTATACACTTTAGCTTTTAAAGCAGTTTTGGTTAACCACCACCTTTGATGAGTATGAACATTTTTTAGTTTAGCTGATTGGTACCTTCTCAACCTCACTCAAACATTATTAGTCCTTATTTTTTTGGCCTGATATTATCTGACATACTTTAGTTCTTCTGTTTTCATCCCCATGTAAGGAGTTGTTTGGTACATGAGATACATAAGAGTTGTGAGCATTGAAACACAGCCAAACACAGTCAATGATGATGGAAGTCACGGTTGAATATATATGACCACTCTATGATTTCCTAAATATTTAGTTGTATGCGTACAACTAACTCCTATAAGTCAATAGACATTCGATATCTTCAAATAAGTGATTGACGTGGAAAATGTTTACTAACAAGTGTATGACCTCACATGAAGGAGTCCCACCTGATTTGAATATCAGGGTAGCTAAACAAACTTGAGATAGGGGCTACTAAGATTGTCTTATCCTGATTGTTCCCAAAGTGACTTAAGATTGAGAGTATCTGATTTATGGGTAAGAGTATCTAGGTTGCCCTACCCTAAGAATACCCAAACAACATACTTGAATATGGTAAATTGACATCCGAACATTAATATTTTGGAAATCGCCTTAGTTGACCTTAGTTTCGAACATATTACTTTTGCACTTCAACAACTAGACAAACAAAAAAAATTCATAAATCATACACAATAATCCCTAAACAAAAATCCCTAAACAAAAAAAAAGACCGACCAAATACATAAAGCCTTTTATGAGTACAAAAAGATCACCCAACATTTACCAAAAAGATTTGCAATGCTGGCTTGATGGGAAATTTCATTTAAAGATTAGTCAACATATAATATAAATATACTCAAGAGATCATCTTACTTCCGATTAACTTAGAAAAATAAGGGATACTAAGAGACACAAACTATTAACAATGTAATCTTGTAGATTATTATAATGTTGATGAGACCAATAGATTTATATGAAAACGTTCTTATTATTTTATCAAAATTGTTAACTTAGATAAAAAGGTTCAACTTCAGACTGCAAAACATCTTTAACTTAGATACAAGTTTCAACTTCAGACTGAAAAATTTATTATCTTATAAAAATTATTATTTTTTCGAGTATTAATTTAAAAAGGTTATACATAGTATTTAAAAATAGAGGAGGCGTGTGGGGGCATGCAAAGGCGGATATGATATTTTGTTTAGTTGATGCGACTTGCGAGGTGGCAATTAGCTGAAGGCGGATAAACCAATGCACCCTCGCTTTGTTCTATCCCCGTCCGTGTTTTTTACTTTTTTATGCTTTATCGTTTTTTAACATTTACTTTAAAAAATGATTAATCAAATTAAATATCACAAGAATTATGATAGTTTTAAATACATTTATAATACGGATGTAACCACGTGTAAACTAACTAACATATCAAGCAATTCATCTAGTCTCCTAATATAAATCTGAGACTTGAGTAACTTACCCATTTCACAATTTTTTAGAAATCAAATCAAATAAAATAAACATTATTTATAAACTCAGACGAAATAAGTATTGGGAGCTTACCTAATTCATCTCATCTATCCGCAGGAGTTAATAAAAATTATGGACACATTATCTCCGATTTCTACCAAAAATGGACGAAACCATGCTCTATTCTAAATAGGGACTCGGAATTTGATAAGTTAAGAAAAAATCGAGGGCGTATGGGTAAATTGACAATAGAAATTTGCATGGGGGAACTAATTAATTGATGCATGCAGTAATGTAATATAATTAAGGGCAAATTACCCTCTAATCCCTAGACTTAACATAATTTTCCTATCGGGTCCCTCTTTTCTCATAAATGAGTAATCCATCCCTGTTTTATTTAAAAATATTTGTCTAGGATTTCCAGAGACCAAATCAATCTAATTTTTTTAATTTTTGTCATGTGAAATGATTATTTTATCTTTCACAAAATGACAAATTTTATCTTATTTTTGTCTTTTTGTGAAGGGTAAAATAGTTATTTCATATGATAAAAAATAGAAAAACGAGAACGAAAGTTAACTACGGACCCGAGACCAATATTTTTTCAAAATATAGGGGCGGCTAAAGCATTTAGGAGAAAAAAGGGACCCGATAGGAGAATTTGATTAAGACTAAGAATTAGGGAGTAATTTGCCCTATAATTAATTAGAGTTCTTGGAAACTATTTATTCATATCTGGAACTAAAAGTCTTAAAACGCAGAAATATTAAAATACATATTAAATATATTTTATCATCTTTTATGAGTTATACACAATTCTAATTTTAATTAGGCGATCTAGAATTTATATAATTCTAAAACCAAAAATATAATATAATTGGAAACCCCACAAAAATAGAAACCACACTATTCCGACTAATCTCTCTCTACTCTCTGTCTCTAATCCTAATCGGAGAAGAAGACGATGGCCGCCACGCCATACGCTCCCGTTTCAGTCTCAGGCACACAACCTTCTTA